>BJFM01002065.1:188583-212556 GCA_016586285.1 Arothron firmamentum | reverse complement strand
TATATATATATATATATAATGCCGGCCATCACATTAAATAAATGTAAAGGAAAAATGTTAAATGAAATCAAACATGATTAAAATGCATCTTTATTCACATAATAACAGTGGTCAACCTGTCCTTCAAAGTCCCTTCATTACCTCATGAGCTACCTCGCAGCAGTTCCCTCACACTGACTTCAAACATCAGCAGTAGACAAAACTAACGTGGATGTGGAGAAGGAATCGTCCTCCAGTGTCCCCTGGGTGGTCAGACATCACCTTGAACTCAGCAGAAACGTGTGTGAAGCTTTGCCAAGCCTGTGAACATGACCAGGGGAGTGAATAAGAGAGCCGTGTAGGGAAAGATTAAGGGGATGCTGCTGACTTCGGTACGGACAAGACAGATGATGCACGGACAGATGGCACTTGACGTGGCTGCTGTGTTCTTCTGAGTTTCCTGTTACAACCAAATAAGCCCAGATCGGATGAGGCATGCCATGCAATATAAATATTCCCCTTATGGTGACAGTGATCAAGAAAACACCCCCCTCCAGTAACACAAAAAGCAGTAATCCAAATGGCCACATGGTGGGAGTGTAACTCAAAACTCTGCTATTGATCGCGTCCGGTAAAAGTCTTTTTTCGACACAAATTACAAACATTGTTTGAAATAGCCTCATGCATGTGATGAAACTGTATAAGAAGATCAATTGAGAGTCTCAAATTATTCCCACGGGGAGTATTGAAGCTTGATGGGAGATTTGATACTTTATGTGTTGCTCTTTAGAAAAAAAGGATGGAAAAAGACAGGTGGTGCTACAAAATAAGTTTTTTCTTTTCTGACGTGAACAACAAATGGGACAAAAGTAAAAAAAAAAGAGATTTTTTTTTCTCTGCCAGGAGAAAATGGTATTGGTTTGCCCCCCACCCCCTTCTCTTATTGTTCTCTCAATGCGCATATTGTCTGTTCAGATTGACCGTTCTTGAATTTTAAGTGTGTGTGTGTGTGTGTGTGTGTGTGTGTGTGTGTGTGTGTGTGTGTGTGTGTGTGTGTGTGTGTGTGTGTGTGTGTGTGTGTGTGTGTGGTTCCACTCTCAGGCCCTCGAGTAGCACCTCTAAAAAAAAACTTGAGATGAATGATGCTGTTTCGAGTTGTATTTGAATAATGGTTTGTGGAGCAGACATTTAGCAGACACTGCTGCAGCAGCATGGGAGCATTTTCCCCTCCATTTGAAGTAAGACTATGAGAATTTCCTGGGACTCTGTGTCTCTGGACGTCCGTGTGTTTTGACTCAGAAACTACCTCCAGCATGGTGGTGAGGAACTGATGAATGAATTGTCTTTTTTTGTGGACTACTCCTTTAATTTTCCAAAAAAAAAATCCATGACAACTATTCCTAGTTATCACTGGGTAATAATGAGTGCTGGAGAACATCCCAGCATGAAACTGGCAGGATTTAATTCTGGACAGGGCTTGTGAATTAAACATTTATTTATATTTTTAAATGCTGGGCATGATAGCGATAATTAAGGATCAATGTTAACACTGTTAATTTGACAGGTACAAACCAGACAGACGAAGTTGCATCTTTAGAGCCCAAATACAGTAACATTCCTGGTCATCAAGGAAAATTAAGAAACGCTAAAATAAAGATGAAATTTAAGGGGAAATCCTCGTGTCAATTTTGACACAGTACTCCTTCCATACAGAAATATCTGAAACATAATACTTTGAAAGTTTACCATGACTGTCAGAATCAGTTTAAATCAACATCAGTGATTAAGCTAATGCATTATTTTAATACTTGAGGCCTTCGGGTTCTCCAGAGTTTTAATTTGCTATAACTGACATTCTGATGGGTTCCCTCCTACAACAGGCCGACGCGCCATGCAGGTAATGGTGCCACCACCCCCGTGGAAAGTGTCAGCTTTGTCATTCTTAACTCGATTGTCCTGCTGAGTCTGCTGCCTCCAAATTAGCACATAACTAATCAGTTAATGGATCTAAATCACCAGCAGGACCTCAGGTCAGGATACCAACCCGTTTTTAAAACGGCGGCACATACCACCAGAAACGTTTAGGTAAGAGACAAAAATTTTAATTTGGGACACACGTGCACACGCACACGCGCGGGCGCCTTAAAATACACCACGTGTCAGTGCAACGGAAGTTTTTAAGCAACCTTATCAGGCGCTTTATCTGAGCTGAAGATGTGCTGCAGAAAGACAGGTCAAAGGAGACCGCCAGGCTGCTGTGGGACGGAGACGCATTAAGGATTTGAAGCACACACCCGGGTTGTCATCTTAAATTTACAGTCACCTCCACACTATTTACTGTCCAGCTGACTTGAGTATTTGGTTTGATTCTGACACGGAGTTAAAATCGGGCAAACGTCCCTGTCGAAGCGCGCCGGGCCAGTGACAATCAATCATGGAGAAAACGTTTTCCCGTGTCCTCGCCATCCTCCTCGCTGCCGTTTACTTTATTTCACCAATTATTACAGCATGGACCGGAGCAGTGTTGACTCGCTGCGCCCGAGAGAGACTTAACGGCCATTCATCAGCTGGCGAGGCGCACAAATAGTCTTTAAAACTATAAACACCGCTGCTGGGTCGGAGACAGGGGGACCCATTTACCCCGTGGCTGTGCTAAACGCTCAAGATAAAACAAACGATAATACTGTCTGTCTCCTGTCACCGTCTCCACACGCATTAATAGCAGGTTTAGTGCCAACCCGGCAGAGGAGAAGCGCAAAGGTTATGCGTCATTGCGCACAGATGTCCCGATTTAACTGCTGTCACGCAAAATGATATATGGTGTTATTGTTAATCCACAATTGCTCATTAATTGACAACATCTTTTACCCCTAAATGTAGACACCGCGTTAGGGACTTGTAGAGGACATTTAAACGTTTAAAGTTCTTGGTTGAAGCTTTGAAATATGACATATCTTTAACGTGTCTTGCAGCGTGGGTGGGATGGTAAATATGCGTGTGCAGGTTTGTTGGCATCTGTTATCACGTCCTGATAACACAGACAGTGGCTCCAGGATCTCTTGGAGGCAGACAGCCCAGTGTACCTCCGCTGGTTTCAGGTTCCGTGTTCTGGGGCCCGACCTGTTGTTGGCTCCCCTCTGTTGATGCTTGTCTGCCTCGTTTCCCGACGGGTGACGGACGTGCCAACAACCACAACACGACCACCGGACATGATCGGACGGGGGGTCCGTCACCGGAACAACACAAACTCACCTAAGCACATATCGCTTAAATACCTTATATGTGCACAAAAAATTGTCCTGGTCTCTGGAAGAAATATCCACTCAATACTGCGTTCGTTTGCGCATAATGCGTAAATGTGTAACCATCTCAAATACGCCAGTTCCATGTACGTAATTTACTTAGTTGACTTAAATTATCCTGATTCCACTAAAAAAGAGTTGCCAACTATTTATAAACGTCACTACGTTACATTTTAGAAATGTGTAGAATGCATAAACCTGTTGCAGTATAACAACTAGCCTTTCCATCCCTTTCACATTATACAAAGTTCAAAAGAAGCCAAACAATTTTAGAAATAAGTACCCCTCGACAATTTCTAAACTCTTAGCACTTCACCAAACAAGTGTCATCATATCATAAAAGAGCAGAGTGTGTTTAACACGTTTATGATAATCCAATTGCACTTCATATCAGTGAAATCTGGTCACTGAAGTAAAACTACACCATAAAAACCGTAAAAACAGATAATTTCAGTACCTATATGTCATTTATTTTTCTAATTCATTTAATATCTGTCGAACAGATTTACCCCATAATCTGGAACGTTTAAATTAGAAATGAATAGGCTGCTTCGGTGATGGTTAGATGTGCGCCGTGCAGTGATTGAACACACAACTTTACGTCATAAAATGGGAGTACTAATGGCTCCATACAGAGGGTCCCACTGGTTTTCCTCCTTCCCTCCTCCCATGCGTCATCGGGAGGAGAGAGAGGCTAAGGGGAAAAAAGTGGAGACAGGGTTGACATTCAAAATGCACCCTTCACTCAAGATCGGCCTGCTGTACCAAACTGACACTTAAATCTGGTAAATATTACCGGGAAGCAGAGGGAGTCTTCTGCTGCCATATGACAGGTTAATAGGTTATTTTGGAACTCTTGGCAATGTTTCCTAGTCCCAGCACATCCACTCCCTTCTCTGTAAAGGATATATTAAACTTGGAGCAGAGTCATGACGTTATAGTGTCTTCTCTGGGTGTCTCTTCCCTTATGGACTGCTGCGCCGCACCGACCTCCTCCTCCTCCTCCTCTTCCTCTTGCATGCTGGCTCGACTGAAGCAGGAGCCTCTGCGGGACATGTCATCCAGCGCAGCCGCGATGTTTGGAGACGACCCGCACGATAGCAGAGGCGGCAGAGGCAATGCTCTCTGCTTCCCTGCTACCTTTTATGGGAAATCTTTCATGGAAATGGATGCAGTTAAGGGTGGGAAATCAGATGCGTTTGAGGGGAAAAGGAGAAAAGGTGAGTTGATGAGCAAATGAGTTTTGTTTTGTTTTTGGTTTTTTTGACCGTATGGGCCTGTGAAAAGTAAGGCCAATGTCTCGGGCTGTTTAAAATACACGAATCTCAACTGTAAAATGCTTTAAAATAGGTTTAACAAACAGGATAAAACCTTTTTTTAAAAAAGACAGAATTGGCCGTTTTTGGCAGGAAATCTTAAATGTTAAATTAAAATTGAAAAAAGTTAAATGGCTCGACTTTGAAATCATTAAATCTTGCATCAAAGGTGACAAATGGGGATTGAACTACCAAGTAGGGATGTAAACGCAAAAGTAAATAGATTAATGCTGTGAATTCGGGTGCGTGTATTTGGAAACTTCTTATTTTATTGTTTTTTTGTTTTATTTTTTTTTTTTCTGTGGTATAATCAGAGGACTTCAGTCTTCCATCCGAGTCCTTGGCGGATATCAAATCTGAAGATCCGGACCGGCCAAAGGCCCGGCGACGCAGGAAGCCCCGGGTACTCTTCTCCCAGGCGCAGGTGTACGAGCTGGAGCGGCGCTTTAAGCAGCAAAGGTACCTGTCCGCCCCGGAGAGAGACCACCTGGCCGGCGTGCTCAAACTCACGCCAACCCAGGTGAAAATCTGGTTCCAGAACAGGAGGTACAAGTGCAAACGTCAGCGGCAGGACCAGAGCCTGGAGATGGTGTCTCTGCCGCCGCCCCGGAGGGTGTCAGTGCCGGTCCTGGTGCGGGACGGAAAGCCTTGTCTGGCGGCGGACACAGCCACCTACAACCCGCCCTACAGCATGGGTCACATCAACCATTTCACTTACAACAACTACCCGGCCTTCAGCAACTACACCAGCCCCGGATGCAACACAAACTATGCGTGTAATTATCCCGCAGCGGCCACCATCCAACCCATGCAAGCATCCCCCAACAACGGCAATTATGTGAATTTTGGAGATCTGAATAATGTCCAGAACACATTTACCTCCACTAATGGAGTGTCCTCTTTACACGGTATTAGGACGTGGTAGAGAAAATGTCACCATCCATGTTCAATATTATGTTGTTGTGTTGTTTTGTTTTTTCTTAATCGCATGTGTTGAGATTTGGAAGTTTAACTTCTTGGATTTTGTTTTTCCTCGCACAATTTTTGCGCAAATCATTAAAAAAAAAAGGGGCATATTTAAGTGTATTTTGGCGACGTAACGCACGCGAATGAAAATGTAAATCCAGTTATTTTAGTGGCGACTTTATACCGTTCGATGACCGCTGAATAAATAATCAAACTAAAGCTAAATTTACAATAAAGAGATCAGAACATAATTTTAGATTTTAAGAAAATAATTATTGTCAAAATAGACGGGTGGCAATCAGCCTCAGTAATTTTTAATTAAACAAGTCTATAAACCTCTAATAATCAGAAAAATACATCATATTAAAACCATAATATTGAACTAAAACCATGACAATATCCTGGCTGAAAAGCGAAATAAAAGACCCGACTTGCGCAACCTTCAAATGGTTTGTGTCAGGTTCAAATGTTTAAGTGGATGTTAGGGAACTTCCTTCAATGTGCTTAGACAGGGTTAAAGTTTATGCTTTTTTACAGCTGCTGTCAGCCGCTCAGGCTCTGCACACATGTTTAAAGTTGCTGCGACAGAGGTGCCCTGACCTTGACCAGGGAATGACGCCTCATAAAATCAACTTCTGTTCATTCAATCTGGGAATTTGCTTTTTTGTTTTTTTTTAACTATCCATTGACAATAGATATATGATTTCAAATAATTTAAATTAAAAGAACAATTGAGTGAAAGTATATTTTTAAAGTGAAAAAACATAAACCTTAAATGACAACACAATTTATATTATTACATTTTTAGAGTGCTGTTTAACTGAACTGATAATTTAGGCAACCGTACTGAAGCAGAGCTGGTGATGCAGAGGTGCTGAGACCCTTTTCCACTTATCCAGACACAAACTTAAAAACACTTGATTGACACTATCATGGCGCTAAATGCAAGAATAGTCCAATTTGCTTTACAGAGATCTGAAGTCCTCATCTAAGTGTGCAGTTATATGAACAGGCTCAGAAGTATAGCTCTGCTCAACTGCCACCACTTTACATGAGTATGAGATGCTTAAACATCTCTCAAGGTCTCTCCACACAGCTCTGTAGTTTTTCCTCCATCATTTTAGACAACACATGCTCACAAACTGTTCTAAGGTAAAGACATCAAGTCGGGAAACTCGGCATTTATTGACATTCAATATTGACATTTACATAAAGTGAAAGGAGACAGCAATGCAAGGGCAATCGCTGAAAGGGTAGCAAGGTCATGTGGCTCCTCTGGCCACCGTCTCCTCCCAGGTGTTGAAAAGGCAAAGGCAGATAATGGCGCCACACAAACCTAAAAATATCCGCTCTCGCCCTCCACCCACCCTGGAGTGGGAGAGGAAAACAGGTTGCAAGAATCTGCTTTTCCGGGTCTTATCTGAAGAAAGGCAGGGATGCATGCTGTTCTATCTCTGCCAGTGCAATCAGTGGCATTTTCTGTGATTTTCTCCATCACAGACAAAACTACGGAAGCCTTGCTGTGGGTTTTCCACGCTGGCGCAGCTTCAGTAAAAATGTTTAAGGCCATTTCAGTATTCTATCATCTTAAAGGAAGTTGTGATATAAGTAAAGTGTAAAATCCATCTATGTATGTGTGAATTTTAAATTTTAAGGTACGGAAAGAAGGATCCCTTACTGTTACACAGAAACCAAATCTATTATAATGTGCTTTCTAATATTTTAATAAATTAAAATAACACCTACTTACATTATTGTATACTTAAAAATTGTTTTAATGAGATGCATGCTAATAAAACTCTGTTTAATTGGCATTTATGAGAAGTGAATTTCATTTGTGGAACAACTTTCTGTACTCTTGGTTACTGTGTATACTTGAAAATGTGACTAGATAAAAAAAAAAACCCACTAGTTTCTCATAGGAATGTGTTGAAAAATATAGGATCACCCACTCTCACAGCTGATTTGATTAAAGGAAATGCACAGCATTATAACCTTCGTGCAACTGGATCACTATTTAGGACAGTTTGCCTCCATGGAAACAAGCATTTGTAGTGCAACACACAACGTGGAAATATGCACAAACCACACGGTGAGAGCTCCTTACACGTGATATACTTTCTACAAGAAGGGGAAGAGTCTTTTTTTGAGGATGTACAGAACGGTGGCGAGGAAAAGTGCAAGTGCCAGGAAAATGAGAAGTTTATCAGTGAGCTCTCTCCGGTTGTACTTGGTGATGAGTTTCCTCCCGAGCTGGATGGTTCCCGTCATGGTTTTAAATTCATCATTAGTCTCTTGGATCGTCCTCGATGAGGTTGCTGTTTGAACAAACAGAGTGAAAAAAAAATTAAAAATTAAAAAGCAAAACGGTAGTGAACAATATATCCCCAGCATGTTTACATTAAAGGAGAAAAAGGAATTTTGCAACATTCTGCTTCTCAATTGGTTCTGAGTCCCTAATTTACCTAATGAGGTCACCGCCTCCTCACTCTGCTGAACCTGCTGCGCCATCATGCGGCTGATGCTCATGAGGTTCTCTGTAATGTCGCTGGACGTTTGGGCCAAGCATTCTTTAGTCATCTTCCTGCAAAGCAGAAACAGAATGTAAATAAATGCTCATTAAACATTAGATCTGGTGTGTATGTCACTATAAATGTAGTTAATAGAACAAAATCTAGTCTTACCGTTGTCTCACAGCACCATCTGGTCCATCAAGAAGTTCCTGCTTCTCCATGTTGTCTATGGAAAGTTTGCTGGCAAGGTTGGCTTTCCTCCAGGATGTCTGGTTACTGTAAAAACAATGAAATTCAAGAATCAAACATTTTCTTAAATTCTTCTTTGCATCACTTTGGCAGTTATGAGGAAAAACGCCTCTGCTTCTCAGTGACAGGACATTACCTGAGCATCTGCTTTCTGTGCCCCTCTACCTGAGTGAGAATAGTCTGCTTGTTTGACTCTTTGTCCTGCTCCATTGCCATCTGCTCTAAATCCTGTAAAACACATGAAGTTAATGATGTTTATGTAAACTGCAGGTTGCTGATGCACAGTTCATCAGCTGCTTTGACGTATGTGCAGAAATATAACTTCTTACCTGAATTCTTAATCTGAGATTGTGGAAATTCTTTTTTACGTCTGCATTTAACTCGGCCAGCTTACTTTGAGGACCTGTGCACCGTTTGATGTCCTGTAGCAACGCATTAAAAATCGATTTATGATGGAAGGTTTTTGAGCCAAAGAAGCTGGTACTGACGTGGACTTCCAATCTGCGAAGCTCTCGGATAGTTGCTGATCGCAACAGAGTAATACTAATGACATGTGCTATAAAAGAAGTAACTTGGACAGTAAATGTTTAAAAAAAATCCAAACTTATTTCTCAAACAGCGAAAGCCTAATTGACAGCAACTGTATAGATGGAGCACGAACATTAAAAAGCTACAATAGGACTCTTTTCTCCGACAAGATAACCGCCAAGGTTGTCGCCAACCATCAGTAAATCATCTTACCAATGCAATACTCGCACCTGGATGAGGGCTTTGATTTCCAAGTCATATTTGAGGATCTCTTGCTCACATATTCGGACGTGGACATCAGGAGACGCCATGTTGCCAACGCATTCAAGAACTACGGCAAGCGGGAAGCCGCATTCTGCCTTCGACATTCGTCACAGCATTTGCGACCGTGATAACGTTTTAGTATTATTAAATCCTGTCACATACGTATGCTTGATAACTTCCAATATTATAGTATACTGTTTCAGTGCACTTTTAACAAAAGAAAAAGAACACAAGATATGAGGATATTTGTTGTTTGGCTATTATTTTATTAACAGGTAATCTACAATCTATTAAGACAAGGGAATCACATTGTGCAGCAAACCTTTGATAAAGGCCAGATCACTCATGACGGCAACAGCAATAAACACAATATACACAACCAAATACAAACAGTATTTTCATTTTAATTTAAGAAAAGCATATTGAGTGAAATCTTTCAGATGATCTTTTGGGGATTATTCTGAAACAAGGCACCGGTGTAGATATCCCTCAATCACACAGCCATCTGTTTAGGGGTGATTTAGATGAATATCACTCTGATGAAGAATGCATAATATGCAGCAGACCCACAGCAACACCTGCTGACAAACATAAATACGACTCAAGTGAAAACCAAAGAAAGTAATGATAATACACAGTAAATGCACAGGACAATTGTGAGAAATGCAGAGATTGCAACCACTTCCTCCATTAAACCAGATTTTACCTTCGTGTTTAGGTGTTCTTGGAGGATAAATTAAGACCAGTGATGGTTCAGGTACCAGATAGTGTCATTGGACAAAGTAGGTCCGAGAAGTGGGTTCAGCTGGGCCAAAATTGCTATCAGCCAACTGAAAAGACAGAAAAAACATCATGATCAATGTACTGCACAAAAAAAGTTAAATGGATCACTTTGGTCAAATTAAAACAGTAGATTTTTTTTTTTTTTAATAATGCGATCAGGAAAGTCAAACACTTCTCAGGGAGGCCCGGAACTTTGCTGCAAAAGATGTATTTGCACTTCTGATGCAGCTTGAGGTTGATTACATGAGAACTCTACATCTTCAGTGCCTATCTACCAGCAGTTAGACAAAATGGAATTTTAGAAAATAAAAATCCTCCTTTTTCTTAATGAGAGGTGTAAAACAGGAGGTGCTAGGTTTGCTTCTACTCTATCTGAAACATCATATATGTGGAATGTGACACCAGCTAAGACTGGAGGGGATAAAAACAACTGCAACAGCTATTTAATATTTCATATCCTTACAAATGCATAAAAAAACATTTGTTCAAGGCAGAAAGAAATGTGGGAGTAAACCATATGCAACTAAATGCCAGAGTTTGACAAATGGAATACATTTGATTTCCTAAGCAGGTAGCAATGGATATTTTGTTTAATGTCGAAAATACTGTCACAGTACAATCCATACAGTTGATATTTAACATATGTCCAGTATTTACTTACAAGAGATAACAGCAAACTGCAGTTAACACCAGCATTGTGACAATAACTCTGTAGAAATAAGAGAAAATATGTGAAAACAATACAGCAAAGATCCTAAATACGAACCAAATAGCAAGTATTTTAGTATAATTGTTTGATCTCGTGATGCAAGTGACAAATGTACAAATAAAGGAAGTGGAGGAAGAAATCCCCATGTTAGCCTAAACTAGCTAACAATAATTTTTAATTCATAATTTTATCAGATGACATTTATATTTCTTAAACTTCTCAAATTACACTCAGGTCAAATAGGCGTATTGATATCGCCATTTTAAACTGTTTAAATGCGACTGCATGACGAAACTAAAACTTTAGCTTTCGTCCACTGAAGCTAACAAACTTACCCTCTGTTCGGTCCTTTCGGGATGAACCAGGGAACTACTCCTCCAACAATTCCCCAAAACAGAGTCATCACACACATGGCGATTACAAACCTTAGTTCAGCCATTATGCTCGTTTAATTTGAAACGAGGAGAAATATGAAGTATTGCCAGGACAAAATTGTATGTCGTTTAACTCACAGGAGGCGACCCAGCATATCACATGACCAGTGAGCAGAGGGAGGAACTACAGCAGCCAGTGCAGTTCACATGTGATCTTTTAATAAATGATAACTTAAACCGCTTCTTTGTATTCCACCTTAGAAACAAACACACAAAAACTCCAGCATTAATGTGTTTTGACACCCGGAAATGCGGAAACTGTTTTTCGTGTTTGTATTGCTTTTTAAGTCTCCCCTGAATTTTAACCATGGAAATAGGCGACATCTACAGCTCAATTTAAAAAGTACAACTTTATCAGCAACAGGTAAGAATCATAAATCCCGTCCCGCCTTCTTTTACATCAACTAGATTATATTATGACAAATAGTCATTCCGCCTAGGAATTATTACTCAGTAAAAGGACCCACATCAATTAAATAAATAGTTTGGACCATTTGCAATTTGACAATTGCTATAAATTACCTACTATGGCCAGTGGAAAATTAGCCAGATGGTTTGGTTTGGGTTCCATTTTTGTCACATCCAAATTTACGCTGCATATTTATATTTCAAAATATCACCAACAATAAAATTACCCTGACTGAGGCCTTCATCAGAACAGGTGCATGATTTACAAAGATCCAGATGTGTGTCACCCATAGACCGATGATCTTTCTATATACAATCTACGTCAAACAAAGCAATAATACATGTCTTGACACCAAAAATTCATTGCACAAAGAAAAACAGGCAGCTCTCTACGAGAAACAAGAGGCAGACAAACAAGAGTCCATTTATACAGTTTATTGATAGCAAAAGTTCATGTTCACTCCTGCATCTTCTCGATGGTCTCCTCCTTGTATTTGCCCTTCTCCTTTCCATCAGTGCGAGATTTGGCCTTGCGCTCCAGGATCTTCTTGCGGTCTTTGTCCAGCTTTAGCCTGGTGATCACCACCTTCAAAAAAAAAAGGAAATATTATATGGCCAAAGATACTATTTCAGAGATGAAAAGAACAAAAATATTAAATACATATACAGATATATAAAACAATGCCACACATTTACTTAATTTAGAAAAGTCATTCATTTGGCTAAAGAAAAATGCAGATCAGAATAATTTTTGCAGGGCTACAGGTCCTGTGGAAAATCAGAACTTACTGGATTTAAGTGCTCACTACCATCAGAAGCCCATAACTTTGCTGCTAGAACACACGCAGATTCACCACTACCTGAGCTGAACAAGTACCAGGAATGAAGCTCACAAACAACCTTGAAAGACAGCTCCGTCAATGGATGCTGTGCTAAAACGATCTTCCCTACTTTTTAGACTTCGCATCACCTGAGAAATAACATACTAAATGACTCAACATGCTACACGTCAAAATGGTGTATTCCAGTGAGTACTTGAATGGACAATCTCTTATCCTGACAGCCAGTGATTGATTGTTTAAAAAAAAAAAAAAATACAATGCTTTTAAAACACAGATGTTTCATGTTTGTCTTTGTACAACTGACACCAAAGGCCATTAATTCACATATGCTATGGAAGTTCTTTGGAACAACCCCATCTGCAATGTGCTAACTTGTCACAACAACCAAGGAAGAATAGATCTAAAATGGTAATATTGCACAGGTAACAAAATTACAAATCAGCAACAATGTTATAAAACCCAGGCCGTCATAACGCTACCCCAGCAAAGACACAAATTACGCTGAAAGATTTCAGTGTCACCGAACAAAACTCAGTCATTCTACCCAACATCAAGGTGTAATTAATACAGACAAACTCATTCATACTTGTTATTTAGAATAAAGCAATGGAATGTTTTATGACTGAATTTAAATCTTCAATGGGAAAAAGTGTAATGGTCTCATGTCTTGAATTCCATTGTGTATGCTGGACAAGTAAATGCCAATGTAGACTAAATTCAGACATCCGTCTTACCTTGCTGGGGTGAATTCCAACATGGACTGTAGTTCCATTGGCCTTTTCTCTCTGCACACGCTCAATGTAGATGACGTACTTCTTCCTGTAGACCTGTACTACTTTGCCAATTTGCTGGCCCTTGTAGTGTCCACGGACAACCTATCGTCAACATCACAACAAAGTCAAACAAATGCATAAACACCTGTTCTATTATAACACTTTGACCATTATAGTCTACAGTACCTGGACTTCGTCATCTTTGCGGATGGGCATGGACCTCACATTGTATTTCTGGCGGAGTTCCTTGGACAAGGGGGAAGACATGATCTTCCTCCTGATGTGTGAGGGAGCATTGAAGTGCCTCTTGCGGTTCTTGCGGCGGGAGGATGTTACAAATGGGTTCAGCTTCATGATGCTGGAAGGAGAGTACAGACAATACTGAAGTTAGGAAACCCAAACTGCACTTACACTTTTTACAACTAGGGCAGTCTGCATGTTAATGGAGCTCTAGTCTCAATTACTTAATATGCAAACGTTTCACTTCACACCACATAATCCACACGTAAAAATACGCAGTTAGGTTTTGGATCATGGGTCCTGGACTGCTAAGCCAAAATGATACATCGCGTCTATGCTAACTGTGCTAAGCTAGCACAACTACATAGTTCCCACTATATAATGAGCAACTGCATTTCCTCTTCGAAATACACTAAACCATGCGAAACGCCACACGACAAATGGGGATCGGGAGACGAGTATTGACACAGGGAAACAATTTCTCCCAGCAGGTACGAGACATGCGGATACAAATGGACCCAACAGGGCGATCTAAACGGACTCGTTTTAATTATTCTCTCTACAACGCACCTTCAATTTCAGTCTTTTTGGAATGTTTTTATTACCATCTGTGTGTTGAGACTGCAATATGCATAAGAAAATAATATTGTAGTGTGGATGGATAGTGATTACTGTAATAGATTTGTCAGCCAGGAATTCTTACCCTGCCGTTTACTCCTCTATGGCCGGCGGAAAAGAGACTCACGAACTACTTCCGCTGGCATTAGTTCACACTCAAATCTCGCGAGATGTCCCACGGCTGCAGGGCCGTAACAGAAAAATGACATAAATGCAATCACTTTTGTGAAGTTGGATTGCCCCCTTCAATGTATCTGTTTTTTAGTTGAGATTTGTTCGTTTATTATATTGCATTATCATTAAAATTCTACGTTCATTTTGAAACCTTTATTATTAAATACCTGTAAATGTATATTTACAACTTGTATATTTTGTGTCTAAAAGGAATTATTTTGTTTTACACGTTTTAATTAATCATGCTAATCCAATTTATTAGTTTGTCTGCATACAGTTCTGTATTTTATAGTCGCGCTTGATACTTGTACCGAATGTGACCGCGAGATGGTGCTATTCTGAACAAACCAATAACCTGGTAAACAGCTGGTAACAAGTTGTGTCTATGATTCATGAAGTTTTGGCTTCTATTCGTCTCTATTGTTCGAAATTTAATATTACTGTGTGTATGCCTGTCATGCTCACATTTATAACAAAATACAAACAGGAAGAGGAGATTTTGTGACGATAGTGGTCTGCCCAATGTTGGCATGTGATGAGAACATCACGATCCCGGCTATGTGGCTGTGCCTGCAATGACATTTTTATTCTACCAACCTTATAAACGTGGTGAGGAGGGAGTGTGGATCATGCTGTCTGACAACATATAGGATGACCTCCCCTCTGAGAGGACAGAGGCGACCCCCCGTCCTGCACTCACTCGGGCTACACGCACGCACTGGCCAGCCACACGGAAGCTGAGGTGCCGTGCGCAGTTAGGAGTTGTGTTTATTCCCTACTGGAGCCTGCTGTCCGGCTGCTTGCTAGAAGTGATGCTATCATCTCCTCCTGCGTCCTGGACGTGGAGCCACTTTCCCCTCCCGCACCCCTTCGGTTCTTCCCTGGCTGTCTGAGCGGCTGTCGCGGCGGCAGTGCGGATGTGGAGCTCTCCAAGCAGCGCTCTTTACCCGTCCGCAAGCATCGGAGAAGATGAAATGTTTTTCCCGATATCTGCCGTACCTTTTCCGCCCTCCGAGTACCATCCTCTCCTCTACTTGCCACACCGAAGGTAGGGTGGGACGCCGGCGGGCAGCTGTCAAAGGCTGCGAGTTACTTACTTTGAGCGGGTGAAATGAATGTCTGAGGCCGCTACTGATAATACGGTCTATTCTATTGCTGTGCAGAAGTTAAGATCAGCCAGTCTCAGGGCTGTTGACAGGCAGCAGACCCCTCAGAGTGCGTGAAGCTATGCTGAGATCTGAACCTAGGTTCTATTTTCAGTCATTGGGATGAGTGTTTGTCTTAATGCTGTCTGTGTTCTAGGCTCCTTATTCTGATCTTCAACTGCAAACACGCAGCCCAAGAGAATGACAACTAAGACGCTCATTAACATGCTTGCAACTCTTAACATGCATGGCAGTAGGCCCCTCTAAGACAGCATAGGTGGTGAATGCCACACTATGTGTGTTTATCATGACCCCAGAATCACTCAGTGTACTCACATTTACCTTGGGGTTAATACTGTTGAAATCACGAGTGATCTGACCCCAGTCTGAGTTGCAATAGAGATTCAGCCGTACTGTCAGACTGTCTGAGTGTTTGTATAACCAGACATTTACTAGGTCATAATGTGGAGACTGAGCTCGCTGCATTATTTAGCTGTGCATGGTTGCCCTCTTTGCTCTATGTGCTCTGGCCTCAGCCCTCTGGCACAGGAAGGAGTGTGATCGTCTGCAGCCCAGAGTAAAGGGGTGATAGACACAGCCTTTCACAGCTAAGCTGACCTATATATACACATACATAAAAATATACACATACATACTCTGCATATATACTGTATATGTGCATCTCACTCACTCACTCACTCACTCTACATATAGTTTACTAGCAGCTTGGCCTTTGAAACACTTCAGTGAACCTCTGATTCTAGATTGTTGACAGTATACTCAGACCGTATGTTGACTGTCTACAAAGGCACAAGCAATCCTGCGTCCATAACGCTGTTTTTGCTGGTAGGATGAGTGCGGAGATGATCCAATCAGGAAAGGTCCGGCTGCAGCGCTCATCTTCAGTAACATGATACGTGAATCTGCGTTGCTCTCTGTGTGGAGAAATATGAAACAGTCGGACACAGAAAATCAGTGAAACATGTTGAGCCTCAGCTGCTGGAGGCAAGCGGGCTGCGATGACACGGCAGACGACCTTGGAAACATGACGTATGAACATGAGAGGGGAGGTCTCATCTGTAGGATCCTTCTTGTGAAAAATTTTGTTTTTTTAGTGAGAAGGCCGAGCAAAAATCTGAATTGGTGCAAAAGCAATTGTTTACACCCGTGCTTGAATTTCCTGCATTAGATTCCAGTGGCAGTGCTGGTGGAGGAACAGCCCTGTAGTCCTTGATGTTCCTCCCACGCTGCCCCGACCCTGACTTCAGTATCAATCATGTCAGAGTTCATGCCAGGAGAAGATGAGTGCAGTGACCACAGTGAGGGAAAATGCATTATATAAGCACCAAATCGGCCACATTCAATGTGTGTGTATTTTTGCGTATCTGGGGCAACGTCACTTCACCTGAGTCCAGTCCATGAAAAACATCTCACTGTGGGTTTTCCGTGTAATTTATACTTTGCAGTGATGTATTTTCCACATCAGTCTGCTGTGATGGATTGAATCTTCAAGGTTTCTGATGGGATACGCTGTAAGTGTATGTCTGACTTTTGCTGTCCTGGGTCTGAGTCAGGGAAAAATGCATGTCCCCAACGAACACCATGCTTCATCTCACGCTGCCATCAATCATCCGAGTCAGTCCTCCCGCGGCATCCTCTACCTCATCATTCTCACTGTGAAGTCATAATTTGCTCCAGCCAAACAGCAAAAAGTACAGAATCCAGTACAGAGACAACAAAAGATGTATACCTTGAAAAGTATCAGTAATCAGTCTCGTTTCAGATGCCACCACTCAGTCAGTGAAAACATCAAAGGTTCTAAGTTTAATAAGTTCTTTCATTCTATTAATATAAGTATTATCTGGTTTCCTTATTGTTGTTTCACAGGAAACTAAATTTTGTTGGTTTAAGCATCCTTCAGAATATCTCAATGCAGCAGATGTATTTAAAAGTTTAGATAAGTTTAGAAAGTGTAGCAATATTCTGCAGTTTTATATTATTTTTCATGAAACTGGTTTTGATTGTGCTGATGAAAGCTCATAAATCATACTAAAAGTTACCACAATCATAGAATTTATATTAAACCGCAAAAACAGTTGCCCAACCCCAACTCTTATAAGGATTCATAATATGACACTACATTTGTCAATGGTGTGATCTCAGTTTGTGATGCTCCTGAAGTACTCTTTGCATAGGAAAAAGTAAAGTTTTTCATGAAGGTTTTTTTTATCAGCGTCATGCCTTATTAGCCTGGAGATGTTTGTGGTGGAACCTTTTTCACGTGTCACGTTCCTCACACACGTGTGAGGTGGTGACTCATAAACACATGTATGACACAAACATTTTTTGCAACGAGTGGAGGGGGTCCATGAGTGCGTGACATGTCAGTCTGTTGAGACATTTACTTTTTTCTTGCAATCTGTTAAAAAATGAAAACAAATTAAGAGAATATTCATATGGATGAATATTGTTTAATTGACTCCATGTGCCATGAAGAATTATTTTCATATTGAGGTAGAAACAAAATGATGAAGACCAGACAAGAGGTCATTATCTGCTTTGAAAAATGGTGAGTGGCAATACAAATTATAGTGACGTTTCAGAGTATTAAACATATCCTTTGAGTCAGGTGGATCTGGATCTTGTGGGAACTGGTACGAACGTGACGCGGAAGGTTGAAAACACCAAAACATAACAAGCTCTTTCTCACGCAGCGCTAATCCGCAGTCTCAGGTAACCACAAACACTTCCTGCAACGTCGCCATAGTTGGTCTGTGCGAAAACAAGGGAAGAGTGGAGCGCGTTTGAGTATCGCTGACTCGCACTTTCACTCATTCCGCCCGGCGGGAGTTAGCGTATCATTACTGTAAGTGCTGTGATGTGAAGCGGATCCTCCCTCTTGGTTCTTCTCAGTTTCACAACCAGAAGTGTTTCACCTCTGGCCTGCATGCAGGCGGTAAATCTCTTGAAAACACCCTATGTTGATGTAGCAGCATCTCCCCAGTTGGGAGGTGTGGAGCCAGACACAGAGGCTGCTTATTGAGTGGGGCTGCTAGGCCTTTGTTGCAGGTGGTGACTCCACCACGAAAACACAGACGGCTCTTGGGTTTGATGTGTATATATAGAACATCAGGATGGGATTCCTTTTTTTCTCCCTCTCTCAAAGCTCATGTTTGCATTTCTTTACACTGTCCTGATGGGGTTTCTGGTATTTTCCCTATAATGTGTTGCCGTCAGTTTCTGTTTACCTGCTTTAGGACAGCGTAACTGCAGGAGAGGTAACCTCCCAGCCACCCCCTTCCACGTCTGCTGGGTGTGTCATAAAGATTGCAAATTGAATCGTGTTCCTGACTTCAACCCCCTCAAGGTCGGTGGACAAAAAGCTTTTTGTTGACCCAACTGCATCCACAAGGGTCCACATCTCCTGTATGAGTGTTTGTTTGTATATATGCAAGAATTAGAGTTCTTATTTAAATTAAAATCTTGATGTTGTACTGCTAAATTTACAACTTTTAGCTGTTGAGTAATATAAATAGCTCATATTTGATTTTCAACTTTTGATGATACATAGATTACAACCCCTTCACATCTGACCTTGGAATTGCTTACAGTTAAACTATGCTGCTACTACAGAAAAGAACAAAAGAGTAATATAAAAAAATAATAGCTTGATAATTAGGTAAAGTATTGAAAGCTGATTCGTTTAACTGTTTGACCAACGTTTCAATGAGTCAGACACTAAAGAATTCAAGGTTATATTGTCCAAATCTCACCGAGAGTCTAAATCAAGTATTTCAAAAATTGCTGGTAAAATTATACATGTGAATAAGGATGCAATTTAATGTCTAGGACCATTTAGGAATCATCGGGAAGAATTAAAGAAAACAAAAGATTAAACAGGGAAATTTCAGACAGCATTATACTTTGATTAAATTCTCTGCTCCCACAGCATCAGAGGCATTACTGCTCCCCAGGGAAGAGTGTCATTGTCCAGGTTTCATGGGAGCCATGTCATCCTATAGGAGGCCTTCTTAATTTAATTCTCTCTGATGGTGTCACATCCATTCTGGGGCACACATTGTAATAAATACACACACCTATGCACACTCCCCTTTACAAACAAATGCACAAACGCCCCACCAGACTGCCATAGGAAGTCAGAGGTTGGGACTAGAAATCAAACACATACACCTACATCCTTCTTTAAGTCCCCTTTTTTAGGTTCTCAGCACAGTTGATACTTCCAAAAATAGCTTTCAAATATTGAGTTCATTTCAGAGAGAAACTCGAGTCAAGTCATCGATCAGGAACAACGCAGCACACTTAAACAACGTCTATAGATAGAAGGCTGCTTGTTGTGTTTTCTGTCAGTCAGCACCATGGACAGGGCGTGATGGTCACAAGGGAGCGAGGGAGCGACGTGACTGCTGCTTAGTGAAGGCTTATACTGTTCTGTCTGAATGGTGTTCCACACATGAGACATGACACTGGATAAATAATGTAACCTCATGCAATTGTGAGTTAGCAGGAAGTATAAGGAGTTCCCGTCAGTCTCAATTCTGGCGGGACAATGCACACAAGTCTGGATAGATGGGTGGATGATGATGTCATGCAGTGAGTCACAAATCAGCAAAGCAGTTGTGTCTTTATAATTTTTAATTTTCTGTTACGTATTTGTATTTTTGAAATCTTTTCTGCCTTCTGATAAAATCAACAGCTGTGAGTCTTTCCAGAAATTGTGACCCAATATCTTAAAATAACCCAAATAACCTTATTTTCTCTGCACAGAACTGCAGCGCACAACTTATCCTCACAGCACAGCAGTATATAAATTAGATACGCCAGCTGTATTAGCTGATATGTTAATGAGTGGAAATGATTTATTTTTTTCTCAAGGACTGTGGATTACCTCATTAGTCAATGATTTTGTTCTAATTGAACAGTTTATTCAATTTCTCTTTGCTAGTTCAGCACTAGCGAAGCATCATATTGTCACAACTCAGAGTAGAAAAGCACTTGGAGAGCACAGATCTCCACCAAGAGGGCACTTGGAGAGAGAGGTTTGAGTTGTCTTTTATTAATGGAGGTTGTTCAACTTAAATAACAAATATAACTGTACAAGTTAACCTGTACCAGTACTACAGAATGCTGTACACAGGCAGTAGTGATACTGTTTTAACACAACATAATATGCTGCTTCATGATCTAAGACCCTTGGCTTTTGATTCCTGGAAGAGCAAAGGTCAAAGTCCCTCTGCAATTGAGAACATCACCAGATTGAATCATCTGTTTCTTGGTCCATTTCCTGAAATTTTCATAAAAATCTTTGAATAATTTTCTAACAATCAGACAGAGAGACAAATAAAGGCCTGCTATCACATAACCGCCTTGGCGGAGGTAATAAATCACTTGCAGCAAATTAGTGCAAGAGCGTTTCTCTGGCTTGCACAGTTCACCGATGGTTGAATCTTACTGAACCATCTGCACTTTACTGAATGCTAACCAGATTTTAAGTGGCGCAGACACTGTTGCCTTTCCAGGGGGATTACACAGACGTGACGGATGGAG
Source organism: Arothron firmamentum (assembly GCA_016586285.1). Lineage (NCBI taxonomy): Eukaryota > Metazoa > Chordata > Actinopteri > Tetraodontiformes > Tetraodontidae > Arothron > Arothron firmamentum. Next base: position 191,745 of record BJFM01002065.1, on the reverse strand, counting down.
ACTCCAACGGCTGAGCAGTGGTTATCTCATTTACCTGACAAATTCAAGGCTCGAGAGACTACCAGACTGGCTCTGTGATAGGGCGATAAATCTAAAATCTATCTAACCCCCCCCCAGGTTGAATTTAAATCACCTGTTCCTGTTTAATTCTGTACATCTTTTAGCAATCTTATCAGGCCATTAGAGTTCCACTGTGGCACAGTTTAGCCCTTTAAAATGAGTTGATTTAATTTCGTTCCCTCTCAGCTTTGGCTTTTTTGAGTCACATTGATCCGTTCAAAGTGATGTGTGACCCAGCTCCCCAAATGAAGGGTCCTGAATAAAATGGTTTTCAGGGCCTTGACCCAGTGCACCTAAACTAATCCAACCTTCTTTTGTGCGTCATGACCTCCACATCACCTCAAAGTGGCATTGTGTTGTTTTTTTATGGACAAGTCAGTAAAGTGGTGCCTGTAAATGAAAAAGCTCAGGAGGACAGAAGCATTAAGCTGATTCAGATGGATTTTGATGCTGGGGTGTGTTTCACCGCACCCATCTGGAATGTTTGCTGTGTGGTCATGAAATAGAGGCTGGTGATGTTGTCAGAGGAAAGAGGAAATGGGAGAATGAAGGTGCAAGTTGGGTTGAAAAAAAAAAAGGAGCTTTTTTTTTAACAGAATGAAGCTTCAGGCTTGGCTGGTGCACACAGCTCTGCCTGTTTTCATACCAAACAGTGTGGTCTGGCTTCTAACCAGCCTCAAAGAGACCAATGAACCCAGTTGCTCGTTCACTTCTCTTTTAGTTTTCTTCTTGATGCTTTGGCCCACCATCAACTTCCCCTTCTTCATCTTCCTTTTACCACTTTGTTCAGTTCTGGTACCTTCACTTTCTTTTTCTCCACCCCCTAGTTGGGCCATTTTATCTTGTGTTCCAGTTGCAAGGACGGGTATGGGTTCAGTCTCAGGCCTCCAGGTTTCCATAGCAACATTTTGTTTCCCAATGTCATTAGTATTAATGCTGTGTCGTAAGGCCGAGCTGTCCTGGCACAGGGTGTGTTTACTGTTTACCACAAACTTAGACCATTCAGTGTGTGTGTGTGTGTGTGTGTGTGTGTGTGTGTGTGTGTGTGTGTGAGAGAGAGAGAGAGAGAGAGAGAGAGAGAGAGAGAGAGAGAGAGAGATGAAGTAACAATGAAAGAATCAGCATTAGAACATTATCAAACATGCTTAGAGTAAAGTAACATCACAGCAAGCTTTTAAAATCAAACGCCACTTGAGAACAATTATTGTTAATTTTCAATACTTTGACCAGTTATGGGTTTAAATTTGACAATTTTGGTACACTCTAGTGGCATTCTAGTGTCTGATCCAAAATCAGTTTTAATTGCTCTGTGGTAATAAATATTTTAGTGGAATTCTTGTGCTTCTCTGTCCCACTAACCACTCCATTTCACTCCATTTCCCAGTGTGAGCAGCTCATTTTGCTTCTCTGTCCAACTGTAACAGTTGATTCAGTCTCTTCCTTTCTCATTGTAGACAGTCTATTTTTCCCATTTGTCCAACTATAACCAATTTATTTAGCCCTGCTCTCCCATTATAGCCACTCAATTAGACACTCTCAACCTAGTAAAACCAGTTCACTTGCCATCTCGGTCACACTATAACCGACCTATTTAGCCGTTTAGGAAGTGTCCACAGTGAGTGTTTTACCTTTAATATTAGCTAATCTTGTAACATCAGGATGTGTTTGATATGCTGTTTAGTGATTGAATGAAGGTGCCCATTTACAGACATTTTTTGACTAGATACACTTGTAGAATTTGCCTTTTCCCAGCAAAAGAAGTCCCACTCCCACATGCTGTCTCACTCCATGCTCCTCTGCTTTATTGGCTCTGGGAGGATGGATGTCGCCTCACCAAATGTCTTTTTGCTCGCTTCTGTGCGCACGCCTGTGACCTCACGCATCTGCAGTGGCTGCTCGGATCACAGGTCTCCTCCCAGCTGATTTCCATCGCCCACTATTTGTTCAGCACACAGCTGACCAACAGGCCCTCAGTGGGCAGGTTGTGGCCTCGGCCTTTCCACAGTAATTAGTTCTGCTTGGCGTCTTTGGTCAGGGGTGGACAGAATATGGATCTCATATCGACACTGTTACATCATAGGGAGGAAGAATGCTCGCCCACAACTCAGCCTTTTTCCTTTAAAGCCCAATTAAACCGGCTTGTAATTTTTCAAATATGATGTAATTGCTAACAGGTTTCTTTGTGATGCAGAGGCAGGATTTTATGCTTTGACAGAAACATGAACCAGGCCCATTTCTTAGATAATCAGTTTATTTTCAGGAACATTTGATTTGAGTCCAATCAATACCGGCAATCAAATTCGTTCATAATCAACAACTCGTTTTTCCTGTCCTGACAGACACTTATTTCTTCAAAATAGAATATATTTTGTTTGTTTTTGAGTAACATTTAAACTATCATGCATTCTCCGTGGTACAAAGAGCCATACAAGTACAGAAGTACCCATCTTACACACTTACAAATCACAAATTAGACAAGGAAAGCAAGAAAAAAAAACAAAACACGCAGACAAAAAAACCTTGTTCTGTTTACAGTGTGTCTCTGGTGGCGGTGGCGAGGTTGAATTGTGTAATATTCTTTTTTTGCCAGAGGGTGGCGCTATATGTTTAGCTGTTACTGTAATGTAAAACTCGGGAGTTTCCTCATTTTAATCTGCTCAGTTTCATTTATTCCATATCTTTGAGTGCTATAATAGATGCCATATAGACATACAAAAAACATGATTTTATTATACATGTTTAAAAGAAAGAAAACAGTCTATGGTGATATAATATAATAATACATTTTTGCTTGTTTTTTTCCTATCATCTGCTATCATCTCCTATCTGCTTTAGAGAATATAAGTGATTTTCACAACCAGACAGCATGATAAACAGACAGATGGACATACTACGTTTGCCAGCGAGCATTATCCATCTCTCCTATGCAGAAATGGTAAATCCCTCAGGCTAGTTTGCAGCAAAATCTCTCATGCCAGATCAATATACCGAGCAATAAAGAATAAAGCCCTGTTCAAATGAGAAACTGACTGGCCTGTTGAGCCAATCATCAGTCTTCTACAAAAACAAGTGGTATATATTTATCATGAAAGTGTCTGTGAG
>BJFM01002065.1:150482-180339 GCA_016586285.1 Arothron firmamentum | reverse complement strand
TTAATCAGATATATTTCATTGGTGTGTCTTGCTTTGCAGAAAGTTCTGGAATATCCCAGTTCATCATAAAATAGGCTTCAGAAATTAAAATGTGTTTTTACACCTATTATTACATTATTACATGACAGTAATTCTTACATAAAGGGATGAATGGACTTGGATGAAATTGAGGGCACACATTGGTGAAGGGTATGCGTGGCTGCAGGGTGGATCAGTCACCCCTGCCTTTTTCATTTGCCATCAGCACTGATGCAAAGAGAATCGAGGCAGAGTCTGCTTTCTTGAAATGTGGCAGAGCATCATGCTTTTCTCTGCTCTCGTGCTTTTCGATGATTTGCTGTCGCCGATGAAGCCGCAGCCGCTGGTTCGGAGGGGCGGAGTGGGGTGGGGGGGGTGGGGGGATCGGGAGCGGGTGTGATGGATATCTTTGTTTGATGTGAGCGCTGAGATGAAAAAAACAGTAGGGGAACATCTTCTTTCAGCTTCTGTCTGTATCAAATCTGCACTTTGTTGCTTTCATTTGATCAGCAGAAACTGCGTGCAGATTGCACGTGCATAAAATCTGTCCCCTGGAAAGTGTGGTCACTGGCCCATCTGTGCTTTGCAAACAAGCAGCTAGTACTTTTGTTGTTTTTTTTACTGCCATAATTTACGTGGTCGTCACACCTCATATATAATGAATGTGTGTCTGTGTCCATTCACTCTCTTGTCTGTCTTAAGTGGTGTGAAGCCAGGCTGCCACTGAGGATCATGTGGGTCGCTGTCTGCGTCTGTTACTTGTTCTCGTAAATTCTGCGTACACATGTGTCATTAGGACCAGACGATTCAGATCACACACACACACACACACATACACATACAGAGAGGCAGTCACACATTTACACCCATGGCCCTGATAGGGATTCCCCTCAGGTCATGCTTGCTCGTATCAGCGGGGCAATTTAATGATGTCACATTTTAATGATGTCACTGCCGCTGACCTTTGGCTTGCACCAATCCCACGCCTCAGCGCTTGTGCGGGTGGTTCTATCGACAGCAGCGGCGTGAATGCATGCATGGTCACACTGGCTGTAGGCTTGTGGCGGTCAGCTATGGTCAGCTGGGAAATTTCAAATTTCCAGCTGGAGTTTACACAGACATCACAAGAAAATTGCACCACGGTCTCATCTGCATTCACCCTCGCCTGCTCTGATGCTTGCTAATGGTGATCAAAATGATAGTTTCTGTCTACTGGTGTGTATCTTAGTGTGCGTGTTCAGCCAGTACACCATTGTGCCTCTACAACACAGGTCTCGGTTAATTTAATAATCTATACCCTGGATGTTTCTATAATAGGTGGAATTGTCAAATTGCAGAACAGCGCTTTGGGTGTAAAAATGTAAATAGCTTCCTTGCTGCGAGGCAGGGGCTAACCTGATGTCTGCTTTGGTATTGATTTCTGGTCCTTTACAATTTAGCCACTGGAACAATGGCCTAAAGATCTATTGGTAGGACATGTAATCCCTTCCTTCTGCACTCCCCCCCTCTCATTTCCTTTGCCTTGCTGTGTTTTGCTGCTTGTACCTCTGTCTGATGCAGCCACAGGCTTGTGTGTGATGTGACCCCTCCAGCCCCCCTGAATACTGATGCTGTGTGCCATCACGGCCTTTATTACAGCGGTCGGTTGCCTCTGCCAAGGCAAACGGCCTGGGGCCACACTTTAGGACCTCGGCATAAAAAGACTTAGCCCACCATACCCCCAGGTCCCATCCATTATTCACTATGAAATGCTCAAAAAAGGCGGTGCTCTGCCTCGGCACAGAAAGATAGCGTCTGCGTATAGGAGGTGTTGGCGTGGGGGGGGCGGCAGGCTGTGAAGTTGGGGCGAGTAACACTCCTTCGGCTGCTGCTTTCATCCCCTGATTAGATTCTTATTAAATCTGGAGCGCAATGAAAATTTAATGAGAATTTATTAAAGATTTCTTGCGGTGTTGCCTCAGTATCGTGGTTATAAAAATATCCAATTTCTCAGATGCCTTCCTGGTCAGTAGGTGCTGCTGTGATAGATTTATGTGAGCGCTCGACTAGCCTGCAGGCTGAGCAGTGTTTGACCTTTCAGGACTCTGTAATGGGACACATTCGTATGTTTTGATAGCTAATTCTTGTGTTCCGTTGGGGAGGCGGTACTAATGTTTCGGTGATAAGGTCGCTCAGTGTACAGGATTTCAGCCTGTATTGCAACTGAGCCATCTTTGATTCACGCCACTCTTGAAAAAAGAGATGAAAGCGATTGCACAGACACACAGCCAAAGAGGAGAGAGAACAGCTTTTGTTTTGGCGGTGGATTATAATTCTATGCACCCCCACGCCCACCATCCCCCTCTTTCAGTGTCTAAGAGAATAAATAACCAGCATTTGAAATGATCCCCCTGTGCATGCAGGAGACACTGATTGGAGGTCTTTGCCAGATCGCTTCTTGTTCTGTCCCGTCCGGTGTTGTGTCTGTACTTAGATTTGTGCCATGCCGACGTGCTAATGAAGTGTGAGAAGTGAAGCAGGAGCACGTCTTGTCCATTTTGACCTCAAATCCCAGGAGTGTGAGGATACAGAAAAGCCAGCATGTGCGTTTTGGGCAAAAGAGAAGGAGTCTATGCAGAATATTCACACATTCTGTATCATCCTCAAGGGGCTGATTCTGGAGAAACCAGGTTAATTAGCTTGTTCACTCCAGATCTTACAAAGAGTCCCGCTCTTTGGATGAAGAGAGATGCTTTGTGCTCTGCTGCTTTGTGTGCGGCTAATAAAGCTTAATAAACCCTTAATCATATGTCTGGCGACCAGAGCAGTAGGTAGCAGGGTTTATTTAAAAATGTGATTCATCTCCATCGTTGGTGGCGGTGAAACAAAGCTGTTATCAGATGCTTATTCAGCACGGCTGTGATGAATTGGAAGTCAGTTGAATGAAAGTAATCAAAGGTCGACTGTTACTGACAGAAAAAGAGTGGTGAGTAAATTTAGGATCAGACTTGCATTATCTTACTGTAGCCTGATCCTTTGATGTAGGCAGCTCAGGGTGCAGTAATCCTCCCCTCTCTGTATCTAACAAAGCATTTACAGGAAACCGTGTTGCAAATATCCTCCAATCTACCTTCAATCACTGCACAGTTGGCTTTCTTTGCTGATACCCAATTTTGTCTTGACTTACACAACCCTAAATGGCACCAGGATCAACCCTTGATTTGGGTTTTCACCACTGAAAACAATAACTTGTATGGAGAGCTTGGCAAGGGTGTTCCTTTTTTTTTTTTTTGGTCTTTTCTTCTAACTAGACTTGCTCTACTCTTTTGTACTGACCTACTTTGAGAACCAACCAGCCCTCCTCAGACTTTTCACCCCATTTTTTTTTAGCAGTTGACTCTGTAAGGTGTGATAGACGCTGCATGCGTGAGCTTCTATAAATATATTCAATATCCCCGCTCCCCCACCCTGGTGCTCCTGGTTCTTCGTGCCCCGTTTTCATTCCAGAATCAATGCATATCTATGTTTCCATCCAATTGTTTTCAGTCCCTTTTCTGTATTGTATGCTGAAGGGCAGTTAGATTAACAGTAGCAGCTGTGCCAGTCCTGTTTTATTCTAGTCATATAAAGATACATACTCACACACAAACCTCGCAGCAGCAGCAGTCCAACAGGCTTGTCTTTGTTATTACTCGTGATGGATGTGCGTTATCTGGAGCATCCCTCTAAACCGCCGCCCAGCCGACCCATGTGTCGGACCTGACTGCCCACAGGATTTATGGGCTTCATCTGGGCATGGTCTGTTGATGAAGCCACATGTATGTCAGGGAGAGTGGGTGTAAGTACAAATTTGATCATTTCACTGCAGATTTGGGTCGCATGATGGACCTGCTGACATCCAAATCATGACAAATCCGTCAGAGTTTACTGTAGAGAAACCTCCAACCTGCTCTTCTGAAAGGCCTGTGTGTTATGGACGTTTATGAGGAAAAGACGCCAACGTCTCATCACCATAAACAATGTAGGCTGTATATTGTTATCTGGGCTTAGCCTTTGTCGGCACTGATGCTTTTTTAAACTAATCTAAAAATAATGTACAGCTCTATGGCTGTGCATACATTGTCTTATATATTTTAAATAAATTTGCATCAGGGAAAAACTAATTTCAGGATGTATTCATCATGTTCTCCATGGTTTCAGCTTCACTGGGTCTCCTCACTTTTTCATTGAGAAAGATGAGTGAAGGACGTCTGTGTGTGAACTCGTTAAACGGCACACATCAATTACTGTTTCTCTTCACTGGCTTAATGTGGTGCTGATGAGGGAAGGCGAAGACGACTGTGGGGATGGGTGGGGCGAGGGGCAGAATGAAAGGAAAGCTATGAAGGACAAAAAGATAGAAAAGCTTGGATTCAAGAAAGCTGACCGTTAAGCCGATTCCATTCGATTCACTCCAGTGGGTTCTGATGGTGGAAGAGAGAGAGAGAGAGAGAGAGAGAGAGAGAGAGAGAGAGAGAGAGAGAGAGAGAGCACCTGTGTGTGGGTGGGAATATGTGTAGATGTGTGAGCTCGACTGCATGTACGTGCTGAAAATAAATGTGCATAGCAACAATATGGTGTGTCAGTGGGGTACCCCGGACTTATAATTAGGTCAGAGAGTGTGTGCGTAAAATGTGATTCGTTTCCAGGTTCAGATATCAACACAACCCCCCATGATGCTACCTCGGGCCCCATTGCTTCTTCTCGCTTAACTTCTTCAGTTAGATGACAAAGATGAGTGCACATACACAGTCCACATTCCAGCAACAGCTTTATGCAGAGAGACGAGCCCGCATGCAAAGACTCCACTGTCTGAAATTCAGTGTTGCATTTAACTGCAAATATGCCCCCAGATGCAGGTTTTTAGTCGATTGCAGCAGTGGCCCAGTCTGCTGAATTACAGCTAGCATCAGCAACTAAATCTGAGAGCTATATTGGCACACGCACTACACACCACTCCGACTCGGAGATGGAAACGGTCTCCATAGCAACATTCCCCTCTTCTACTCAGCACTCCAGCAGAAGCAGGTCCACGGAGGGCGTGGGGGTACAGAACAACAAGCTCTTTTTCTCTCCGTCTAACATTATTGCCACTATTATGCAGGGGGGTATCCTCTGCTCTGTCGTACAAGTGTCTGCATGAGTATTAGAGTATGGTACACCTTTTATAGCCTGGGGCTGTATAATAATTACAGTCACCAGTCGTCTCTCCTATATTCAGTCAGATGTATGTCTTTGAGGAGGAGAGGAAAAGCCACCTTAAGGGTAGGTCTCTGTTATTTGCCTTTTTTTAGCTTTGCACCTTGCAAAATCTGGTTTGAATCCAAGAGTGTAATATTTTTGGGCTCCTTTTTGATGCATTACAGATTTAGTTACAAACGCGACACCTATACATAGACATATTGTAAGCAGATGAAAAAATAATTACATGCTTTCAAATAAAATGCAACACCTCATGACCGGGCAGCAGCAGAGTCAGGGAGCACCGAGGGCTCTTGCAGCCAGCAGGAGAGAGGTGAATGATAATTAGTTTTCTAATAAGCAGGAGTGTGATTAAATGACACAGACCGGCTCACTTTAATCAGGAAACTAGTTGATATCATGCTGTGAGTCCTCTGGTGGGGTTTAACGCATATTTTACCAAACTACAAGATTTGTGGCAGAGATTCCCTCTGTGGGTTAGAAATACAAATTTGCCCTCATGGCGCCTGCACTTCTTCTGATTCTGAGATTTCCGTGAACGCTGTCTTTTTGTCCGGCTGATATCTTTAAGTCTTTGTGTACATCCTTGCTGACATTTTATCCCCCGTCGCTTTGTTTCTTCTGCTGCAGCTGACATTATCTCTACGGTTGAGTTTAACTCATCGGGGGAGCTGTTGGCCACCGGGGATAAAGGAGGCCGCGTGGTTGTCTTCCAGAGGGAGCAGGAGGTAGGAAATGCCAATAACGCCACACTGAATACGCTTCTGTTGAAGACATGTTTTTTTTTTTTTGTTGACATTTTTATTTAAATTTAACTAAGTTTCTGCTTATGCAACATTACACATCGCATTTCCTTTTAAAGAATATGATATTATCAAACAATACAATATAATCAGGACACGTTAGTCACTCTTTGATACTAAATATTACATTTTGAATTTACTAGCTATTAACACATACCAGTCCTCTTATGCCAGTGTTGTTCTATGTAGTTAGTTTGTTAGTAGTTCTCCTGCATGATCAGAAATGTTTTATCTATTGCTGTACCTGATTAAGTTTAAACTTAAGGCTAAAAGAATGCTGTGTGCTCAAATGTCGGACATCTCATTAAGGAATTAAGCTCTTGCAGTTAATAGAAAGCAGGTTAATCTGACAGTGGATTTGCTCCGATGCTTTTCTCACAGAGTAAGAGCCAGCCTCAGCGTAGAGGAGAGTACAATGTTTACAGCACATTCCAGAGCCACGAACCAGAGTTTGACTACCTGAAGAGTTTGGAGATTGAGGAGAAGATCAACAAAATCAGATGGCTTCCGCAGCAGAATGCAGCCTACTTCTTGTTGTCCACCAACGGTCAGTCAGTCAGTCACTGAGGTCCACGCGAACGCCTGCTGTTTCATTTTCAGATCACATACTTCATGCACGGCTGCCATCGCAGCAACTTATACATACCCACCTATCGAAGAGCATGCGTGCTCATAAACAGACGCTCATGAACATCGGAGGAGAGACATCTCCAGATTGCCGCCGTCATGCATGGCTGCTGCAGAATTGCAAGTTAGGTGGAGCAGATGGCCGAGGGTCATGTGGTGGCGGCCTTACTTTTCTGACACCAATACTCGCAGCAGAAATCTTTTTTTATTTTTTTATTATTATTATTTTTTTAAACAAAAGGCAGCGACCTGACAAGAGCCACCACTGGACCAAGAAAATTGGATACAACCGTTGTTTGTATAACCTATAATTGAAAACTGCCCAGATGAGGTTTTTGGGGGTGGATCTTATACACCAGCTGGAAAATGTAGTCAACTTGTAGATTGATATCAGAAAAATTCAGATAATTCATCATCCTCCCTGGCTCCTGCCCAGATAAGTGCCAGATTGGCTGCCCAGCCCCCACCTGTTTCATCCATCTTGTATCTGAGATGCACTGTAGCGAGGCGTGAGCTTACAGTATTTGTTGCGTGCCTGTTTTGTGAAATGTATCTTCCACAGACAAGACAGTGAAGCTGTGGAAAATCAGTGAGAGGGACAAGCGTCCAGAGGGCTACAACCTAAAGGATGAGGATGGACGGATCAGAAGCCCATCAACCATCACCTCGCTAAGAGTAAGAGACCACCTAAAACTGTCTGGTTGAATCCAACCGAAGGTCACAACTGTTCAGGCCTGGTTTGGTTTGAAAAGTACAACATTTCAAGATTTATCTTTGGTGGTGGTTAAAATTATAAAATACCACTTGATTTACACCGCTCTGTAGTCCCATAATCATTTATTGTTTCCAATCTATATTATTGATACTGCTCCACACCACTGTACAGTATAAGTGATGGGATTGAATTGATGATAATGATGTAGACTGAGAATGTAATTGTCATTTAATGTGTGGAAATGTAATTTTGAAAAAAAAATCTATGGTAATATAAATTCTTAACATCGCATTCCCAGAAAAAATTGTTCTAAATTAATTTAAATGGCAACCCAGTTGGAATATAATTGATATATGTATGATTTAAAATGCTAGAGCATCTTAGCTATCAGTAAACATGTTGGCTTGTTCTGTATTCGTACTAGAAAAAAAAAACATGTTAGGATTTAATTTGTTTTGGGGCTTTTGCTTCTTTTTCCTTAGTCTACATCTAACAGTATGAACTCTAATAAGAGCCACTCCGCCATGCTGAATAAATCAAAATTTAGCATCGAGCCATTATGATTTGATAACCTTAAATGCTCCCTAAACTTCTTAGAGACACTCTGACACACATTCTGCTACTTTTTTTTTTTTTTACTTAGATTAGCTGTTAAGAATACGCTCTCTTTAAATGGTTGACATACCAGCAAGCCCACATTTATTTGAGAATTTTGAACTGAGAAAGTGAGAAGGATCAAAGAATGATCAAAAAGTGTGTGTGAGACCATGAAGGGATCGTCCTTTCTGCTCCCCTCCAGCACCCCTTTCTTATCACACCACTACCTCTAATTTTCACACAAAGCAGCAAGCACATCAGGCAATGTGTGTGTGTGTGTGTGTGTGTGTGTGTGTGTGTGTGTGTGTGTGTGTGTGTGTGTGTGTGTGTGTGTGTGTGTGTGTGTGTGTGTGTGTGTGTGTATCTGCCATAGTAGATTAGTGCTGTGTTCAGCATGTCTGTCCCTCTTTGTCTGGCTGGCCGGGGGATCATAGCAACCTGGAGGACAGGCCAGGGCTGTGGCAATCCTGTTAGAGGCTGTGAAATCCACAGGGCATAAAAACAGGAGGGGTAAAGGGAAGGGCTCTTAGCAATCCCTTTAAAATATACCAACAACGAAATTCAACTTAAAAAAAAAAAAAAATGATTATTTTATCATTTAAAATCATATCGTTTTCCCTTTTTTGAAAGCAAGCAGAACGATGTCACCATTTGCATCAGAGGTTATGGGTTAATATGGTTCTTGTCTGCCTGGATGGCCAGCGAAAGACATGGAAATGAAGTGACACCCATGGAGATACAGCAGCCTGCTGGGCTGCCATGTCTTTCTGTCACTGCCAACAACAGACAAGAGAAAAAGGGAAGAAGCAGTCAATTTGTTCTCCTCGCTCACTCCCCTCCTTTCTCTCTTTGTCTGGATTTTAGCCGGCCAACGGGGGGGATGCATGCAGACTAGTACTGGGTGCCTTTGAAGCCCAGAGCTTCATGCACCAGTGTGTGTGTGTGTGTGTGTGTGTGTGTGTGTGTGTGGGAGAGCTCATCTTAATTCTTCAGAGTTCAGTTATCATTCCTCAGCAGGGCCTAGCGAGGCCCTTTGGCCATCTTTCCACATCCATCTCTGGCACAAACGCTTTCATCAGGACTTCCTCGCCGCTCTGCATGAGGGGGTAGCGAAGTAGCCGTGTGGCAAATAGATATTCTCAGTCTGACTGCACCGGCTCATAAAACAGCCTCAGAGCACTGCAGCAACTGACTGTTTCTTTGCGATTTGTGAGGTAAATGTCACACAAATCCCTACAGTCATGTGGAAACACACAGATGAATATCTAAGAAGGCCTCAAGGAGGCACCATCCAAGTACACAGTGAATATTGAAACAGTGTTGCAAAATTCATCAAAGCTTTCAGTGAAAATCCTCTTTCTGTTTTTTTTCTCCTCTCTAACTCACCCATCTGCACCAAAAGGTGCCAGTGTTGCAGCCTATGGACTTGATGGTTGAGGCTACAGCCAAACGTGTGTTCAGCAATGCCCACACCTACCACATCAACTCCATCTCTGTCAACTCTGACCTTCAGACGTTCATCTCCACCGACGATCTCAGGGTGAACCTGTGGAACCTGGAGATCACCGACCGTAGCTTCAGTATCCGCTCACATTTGTTTAAGCCACGCTAACTGGGCAATAAATACCAACCGTCTTGAAAATTGCAGTTGTTCCTCAGCTCCTGTCTCTTAGACATTGTGGACATTAAGCCAGCCAACATGGAGGACCTGACAGAGGTGATCACCTGCGCGGAGTTTCATCCTCAGCAGTGTCACACCTTCGCCTACAGCAGCAGCAAGGGCTCGATACGCCTGTGTGACATGAGACAGGCTGCGCTCTGTGACAGACACTGCAAATGTGAGTACAAACAGCACCAGAGCATGTCACTGGGGAAATGATGATACGTATAGATTTTACTCATGTGCTTGTTTTTATCATTATACTAAATTGCACCAGGTGTAAAAAAACATCTATACATTCAACTGGTCAACATTAAGGCTCTTCTGATACTCATATTTACATTTTCACAAACAAAACAGACATGATCATAATAACACACAGGTGTGTGTGTCTGTGTGTGTCCCCTGCCTCCATGTGTCAAGGCTGATAACACATCAATAACTCTCCTAGTGTGTTTCAGACCATGAATGGTCTTCTCTACAGCCTAACATCGCGCGTCTTCAATTTGGGTGAATGAATAATGAATACATTGACATTTTTCTTTAAAAAATCAATGTCTTAAAAGCGGCCACATTAGTCCCTCATGGACACGCCTTGTTGTTCAATAACGCCATTCATTTCCTCAGACGTATTGATGCATTCACTGGAACGTGCACCTTGTTGAATTTCATGTGGACATTAGTTTAAGGCTTAACAAGAACATAATCGAATAAATTACACAGTATGGTACTCTGTTAGATATTGACATCTGTGTGTGTGTGTGTGTGTGTGTGTTTGTGTGTGTGTGTGTGTGTGGGCTACCTGCTGAAGCATGCACAAATAGAAAGAAAACGTGCAGGTGTTCTCATCAGCCTCAGGTGCTGTTTGGTAATTCTGACCTACTGTCTCGCTGCTTGAAAGATGCACTGAATGGCTTAGAGCAACACGAAGTTCTCCTGCCCACCCACACACACCCACACACACCCACACACACACACCCACACACACACACTCACACACACACACACACGTGATCTCACACAGGCACACTGTTTTCTGAACCTTCTTTATAAATAACCAAGCCAAACCATCATACTACCTATGAGATTGGGAGACTGGATGGATGGATAAATGTTTGGGTGGATGGATGGATGGATGGATGGATGGATGGATGGATGGATGGATGGATGGGATTAGCCAAAGAGTCTCTGGACAGAAATTGAGGGACCAAACACCCCCAATACCACCTCCCAGGGGAACTTATTATGTGCTGGAAGCGAGGGCAGGGAAGGACACACATGCATATATACAATACATGCACACATCGTGCACGCCCGCTCATACACACGATCACAAATCCAGCAGAGCCCAAATGGGCCCAGGACTTTGACATTGATTTGTTTTTCTTAACCCTTCCTTACTCACCCCCCCATTTTCCATTTTTTTCATCTCTCGAGCTGCATCCCTTGTTAGGCTCCCCGCTGGCACATCACAGAGCGATTCTCCTGGACTCAGCTGAGGAGGGAGGGAGGGGGCCCAAGGACTGTAGAGGCTTATTTAGAAAGATGGAGAGAGGCAAGGGAGGGTGTGCGTGAAAGAGGAAGAGGAACAATAAGTTGACAGCAAACGATGGAATGCCTGGCTGTTATCCCCAGTGAGCTGGCCTGCACACAGATCAGCAGCTGCCAGAATCAATATGAATCATAACCAATATTTACACAGCATGCCGACCCGCCGCTGCCTCCCTGAACACGCAGAGACATTATACTGTGAAGAGATGCAGCCGTGGCAGATTCCAGGAATCATTGTTGTCGACGGCGCCTGCCGACCTAAGCCAAATCTTCTTTGTGTCACCGTGAATGATGGGAAGACGTGCAGGAGGGAAAATGTCTCCTTCAAAGCAGCGCACTCCTGTGGTGCAGAAGGTGTTTACTCTGTCAGCAGATAACAGCTTCTTTGTCCTTCTATCATGGCAGACTTTGAAGAGCCAGAGGATCCGTCCACTCGCTCCTTTTTCTCTGAAATCATCTCGTCCATCTCTGATGTGAAGTTTAGCCACAACGGGCGCTACCTAATGACAAGGGACTACCTCACTGTCAAGGTGTGGGATCTTCAAATGGAGAACAAACCTTTAGAGACATACCAGGTGAGGGTTTTTTGGGTTTTTTTTGTTACGTTTTTATTCATCTGTTGGACAGTTGGGGGCCTTTAAAGATTAGTCTCTGCTGATGAATTAAGTACTTAACAGTTCGGCAAAGACCAAATCAAAACTTATTGATTTCAGGCCAATCATTCAATGTAATCCGGTTCCACCGTCACTCAGGCAATCTGTCTGTGTCATCTCCACGGCTCACCCCAAGAGATCGTATTGAACCAACTGTCCGTAAAAAGACAGATAGTGGCAGTGATAATGCAACCTGAAGGGCAAAATCTCCCATCGCGTGGTCACGGGGGTCACGTCCACGCTGTCTGAGCAGTGGAAACCATTTTATGGCAGGTCATGACTGATAAGACCATCAGATGGACTCTAGGGATTCTCTGTTCTATTCCAACTGCGCCTCCACCTGCTGCCCAGGCTGTTAGCATAGGCCAGTGGGTGTAGTGGGATTATTGAAAGTAGAGCATACGGCAGTGGGGCTTAAGTTTGCACGACCATGTGATGAACTGCTGAGGAACCTGCTTGTCTTCCAGGTCCACGACTATTTACGAGGCAAACTGTGTTCTCTGTATGAGAACGACTGCATCTTTGACAAGTTTGAGTGTGTCTGGAACGGATCAGACAGGTGAGACTGGTTTTTGAGTTATATCTCCATCTCTGCACCTGTCAGATTCTCTCCATAACCTTCGCCCTCCTCCTTTTATTTTGTCATCAGTGTCATAATGACGGGCTCTTACAACAACTTCTTCCGAATGTTTGACCGAAACACTAAACGCGATGTCACGCTGGAAGCGTCCAGGGAGAACAGCAAACCCAGAGCCATCCTCAAGCCTCGCAAGGTACGTTTATTCTAATAATGCTTCATGCTTGAGGAGCAAAGTACTTTAAGTTTGTCCTATACTTTTATAATGTGCTTGATCTCATCTTGATGTCCATCTCTTCCATCGTCTTCCAGGTGTGTGTAGGCGGGAAGCGTCGTAAGGATGAGATCAGTGTTGATAGCCTGGACTTCAGCAAGAAGATCCTTCACACTGCGTGGCACCCCCAGGAGAACATTATCGCTGTCGCAGCCACAAACAACCTGTACATCTTCCAAGACAAGGTCAACTAATGACTGACCCTCCACATTAATGGGTCGGTTAGGAGGAAAAAGAAGGATGTACAATATATTTACATCCTTTCCCCAACTCTGCCTGTGTCCTGTTGCTGCCACTGGTGAACTTTGATGCTCCGACAAAGTGCAGAGATGGGGGCCCCAGGATATGAGCCTTTGATACGACCATTGGAAGATGTTTCCTAAAAAGAAAAAAGAAAAAAAAAAAGAAAGAAAAAAGAATGGACTTTGATTCTGGAAGCTGACTTCTACTTTAATTTATTTAGCCATGTGGACATCTGGAAAGTACAAGCAAACATAATATGCAACAAAAGACTGCTGCATCAGTAGCAAAGCAGCCCTCTGGCTCTGGACAAAGGGTCTGGACGTGAGGACCCTGGACATAAAATAGAGGACACGTGCAGAAACTTAGCATACGTGACTGTTGCTCGCAGCCATGCAGCAACAGTGCCCCCTCTTTTTCAGGCCGTTTCTTAGTGCATGTGATCAACCCTGCAGAAGAGGAAGAGACCCTGTTTTCCTCTGGCCCCAGAAGCCGATGTTCTCTCTGCCTCTGACACGCTGTGGACAGTCTTTCTTGTACCAGTTCTGCGTCTCCCCGGTGAGACTGCTGTAGTCTGTAATGTGAATGAAGCCCCTTTCAGGCTGTGTCACTGGTTTAATTTATTGCTGTTTGTTTTACTGAGGAGTCCTTGTCTCGGTCAGTGAGTCTTAAGAAGCTGTGGTGCCTTCTTTTGGTATGTGGGGGTTCGATGTAGTGAGGGTGGGGAAGGGAGGGGACTGCATACAAGGCAGGAGTATGAATGTTTCATATTAATTGTTAACATTTTTTTTCCTTTCTGCTTTTAAATTTAAAAAAAAATAACAATAACAGCAACAACTTTAAATGAGGACCCAAGTGGAAAAAACTGAAGCGCTGTAGTCAAAATGACATTAAAGCACCGACTACATGCTTGGGTTTAGGGGAAGATACAACGTTCAACATAATCCCCTTTTGTCACATTGCACACTTGATGTCATCCATTTTGAAGAGATACAACAGAAAGGCACATTTTTAACAATTTTCAAATTGAGGTTTGGGAAAAAAATAACATTTGGATTTATTTGCATTGTACTGAAATGATCTGTAGATGATGAAAAGCAGAAACTTGTCATGAATTTAAACTGTTATTATTTAAACGGCATAATGTAATGCTAGCATAGCTCTCTTTTTTTCATGTAATCGATTGTTACTTGGATGAAGCAGACATGTTGCAAACAGAGTCTGAATTTCTACAGATCTTGCAAGTTACTTTGCTGGTAAACTACTTGGCTTTCTGCAGAAATACCCAGTGTTTGTTTGGAGTATCGAGGTAAATTAGCGCACTTACTTTCTGGCTGAAATCATCGTTTTTTACTTGTCTCAGCTTTGTTTTGAGAGCCAATTACCCTCAAAGAAAGCAGTAAAATGTCTACAGATCAGGGAAATATTAAGTTTGATTCCTTTTGACGGTCATCGTCTTCTCAAGAACCTCCTTTGTGACACCAATTGAAACAAAGTTTTATAGTGCAGAATGTACTGAAATGCAATGAATTACAATGCAGTCTTTATGCTTACTGGACTTTCTTTGATTAAAAAAAATAAAGTTGTTCAACTCCAAATCCTGAAACCTCCTCTGCTTGACTGACTATACAAGCTACAGTATCTTTCATATGGATATAATTTACTTACATCGCTGCTGCTGTTGCAAGAGCGCCCTCGTGTGGACAACGAGGAACACTTGGTACGACTCAGTATTGAGATTTACAGAGCGGTTTTATTGTTGCACTATGTTTGCACAAATCTATGGGTTGAACTCAAACTTTGATATTGTGAATATTTGCACCATCAATCCAGTCTTTTAACCCAGGATCTAATCTTCATCTTAATAAAGGCAAGGATGCAGCTGGTGGTTCTGGTGTGGTTTCAGGCTCATTGTAAAGGGAAGCAACACTCAGAACTGAAAACATATTTAACAAATGATATTAACACAAAATCCAGATTTAGTTTAACTTGCTTAAACTGAATATGTAAATTGATAGGTTTAGAGTTTTATACACATCTCATAAGATAAACCAGTGTGTCTAATTATACCTATGTGACCGCTGATTTTCATTTGTAATATTAATTTTTATGTATAAATGTATTTATTGTGTGTATATATATATAAATATATTTCTCTCTTTTTATGATCATGCTTACATGAGGAAACTGATGAGAACATGACAGAAGAGAAGTAAAGTACAAAATTAAACTGTAGATGAGTCAGTGGTACCATAACTGTGATACCCATCCTGAAAAGTTTACATTCATCTAAAATGTGTTTTATTTTTGTAATCACTCCTTGTCAGTCATGAACATGAAAGTGAACATATTTGCAGAACTTAAACATTCAATACATTCATCTGTCACACTGTGCACACTATGCAGCTATGTTCTAATTGGCCCACTGAGACTGTGGACTGCGCACAACAGCAACTGTCAATCAAAAAGCATCTTCATAAGCAGCTGCAGAAGCTGAATCACTGCATCTCAGGATAAACCCGAGGACAGACAGGAGCTCCACAGCTATCATCGGTCCATAACTTCTGGGATGCAAATGTGTCACCAGGTTTAGCTACAGAGCTACAATTCGTGAGACTACACGTTTTTTTCTTGGAGTCCTTTATTTAAAATACTTTTTCATCTTTCAACTTTTTCCCCTTTTTGAAGGCTAGATGGAGAAGTGGAATGGGAAAAACATGACAGTGGTAAACGGCTCCATAAACAAGTGGTCGTTCAATGACAGTTTGTACCAACATCTGGACCCTGGAGCGCTTCGGGCTCTTGTGCCGGCTATTCTGGGAGTCATTGGCGTCCTGGGTGTGGCTTGTAATCTCACTGCGATGGTCATCTTGTTCTCCAGTGCTCACAGGGGCAAACTGTCTCTCATCAACTCTCTGGTCTTTAACCTGATGTTTGCTGATGGCTTGGTGCTGGCCTTTACGGTGCCTTTCAGGGCGGCCTCTTACACTAAGGCCAGCTGGAACCTCGGCTGGGTCGTCTGCAAGACGGCCGACTGGTTCCTGCACTCCTGCATGGCGGCGAAGAGCTTCACAATTGCCGTCATGGCCAAAGCGTGCTATCGTTACGTGTCCAACCCGACCAAACAGGTGAGCATCCACCTGGGTTCCATCCTGGTGGTGTTCTTCTTCATCTGGCTGTCCGCCTGCTCCGTCACCATCCCACTCTGGCTGTTTGCCAGGCTGCAGAGGGAGATTCACAGGCTTGTGTGCGTGCTGATGGTTCCCCCTGAAGCCAGAGATTTCATGTCTGTATACGTCAAAGTGTACCCGCTGGGGGTCTACTGTGCACCTCTGAGCTTCTCCCTGCTGTACTTCTGGAAGGCTTATGGCCAGTGCCAACGTCGCTGCAGCAAGACCCAGAACCTGCGCACACAGATCCGATCCAGGAAGCTCACGCTGATGCTCTTTAGCCTGACTGTAGCCACGGTTATTCTCTGGCTTCCACAGTGGGTGGTGTGGGTTTGGGAGCGCCACATAGCAGAGAGGGAAATTGAAGGAGCTCAGCCCCTGGTAACCTCCCTTCCTCTTCTTTTAAGCCTCTCTGCTCAGCTGCTCATCTTTTCTCTGTCCCTGGTGAACCCCATAATCGTTTTGTCCCTCTCCGAGGAGTTCCGAGACGGTTACAGGGGGCTGTGGAGGCGCCTCACCCTGCGCAAACAACTTCCCTCAAAGCCAAAACCTGGACCTCACCAGCAAACAGGCCTCCGTTCGCCTTGTCCCAGACGGGAGCCTTTCAGCCAGCTGCAGGGGGAGAGGAGACTTCGATCGAACTCCAGACAGGGTCCCAGCGGAGAGGTTCAGCCAGAGCCGGAGCAGCAGGGAGGCGGGAGGGAGGCGGACACAGCCAGCCTCAAAGATGGGATTGTCCTGCCTGATGTAGAGCAGTTCTGGCAGGAGCGGGAAACTGGATCGCACAAGGAGGAAAACGATCCTGTGCCGTGGGAGCACCAGAGCACGGTGGGAGAAAAATAACTGTCCACGTGTGTGATGTCTTCAGTACAACCATCAGACGGGAGCGGCTCTGCAGAACGCGCAGCTGAGTTCTATCGTGTTGTGTGTGTAATATTCAAAGGTGAGCAGTGCAGTGTGGAATACAGGTATAACTAATCAGTCTACTGTCTACTGTGTTCTCATGGTAACTATTTGCATGTTGTATTTTTGTTATTGAACACAAGATGAATTTGATGGTGGTGCATTAAAACTTCATGTACATCGTAAGAGATAATTTCCTCTTTCTGACTTAAAATACTGTGTGTATTACTTGAAATACTGTGTGTGAATTCTTAGCACTGTAAGACATCGTAAAAGTACGTCTGTGCAAAGTATTGTATATGCTGTGTCTGTTTGTGATGGTGACCTATCTGGTTTTATATAATGGATATGCGGTACTCTTTCTGTGAGACATTAAAAATGTAGCGATTGTGCATTAGCTTGTTTACAATAAAAGTTTGTGAAATCACGCCACAGGCGAGGAAGCCCCTTTCTTCCATTGAACTGGGCAACTGCAAGTTAAATATAGAAGTACATACGCTTTGAAATTCCCCCCAAAAATGTATTTGTGTTGAACATGACTCCTCTACACACACACACACACACATACACACATACACGCAGTCTTAATGAGGTGAAGTTGGCACGGGCGGATGATCTCCTGCTGACCGTCATTACATATGTTTTCATAAGGGCATGCGCCACAATTGCCAAGGGTTCTAATTAGAGGTAAAGAGCAGTGGTCAGAGCTCAGGTGGGGCCATTTTTCACCACGGTGGGAGTGTTAGAGAATTCTCTCTTCATTAATCTGAACACATATTATGGGTCAGAATTAAATAAATAATAAGAATTAATAAACCACATTCAGAACCAGACAAGCCCAGGTGTGATTGAGTCGCTCTGTGTGATGAAACTGCATCCCGGCTGTGCTGGACTTGCGAAAGCGTTCACTTCAAATGAGTCAACAATCAACTCCAATTTTAGAGGATTTATTGTGACAAAAATACAACAAGGCAAAAAGTAAAAGGTAGACAATGAGAAGAAAATGTCACATTTTAAGTGGAGGTCTTCTCTAACTTTGCACCTTTACCTACCCCCCCATGCCATGGCCTTTTCATTTCATTAATCATTCATGCTGACCTTTCACTGCCAGAGGCAAGTATTCCAATCAGAGGAGCACCACAACACCCCCTCAGTCTTCAGGGGTCTGACCTGGCCAAAACTGCAGACTCACACAAACTTCATGATTATTGCAGAAAAACAAAAGCCTTTTTTAAAGAAGGGTGAATATTGACTCCAAATATTTGACCCTATTTCGCCGTCAGCTATCGCTTTATCTCTGTAGCGCCCCCTTTTGGAAAAAAAAGTATATTTTCACCTGTGGGCTTTCGACATTAACTCCGGATGAACAACTTTCAGCATATTTACTCAAAACTGCCCAACAGGTAAATAAACATCAACCTGAACGTACACCTGAAACAGAGCAGTGACCACAAGTGTCTTTTTTTCATCAAAATTCTTCTCGAATTGTGTTTAATTTGTTAAATAAATAAATAAATTCGAGGTCCTCTTCTGAAATTGACGGCAAATTTCGCAATCGCAACGCAACGCAACGCAGGTTTTGGTTTGTTTGTTGGTTTTGGTTTGTTTGGTTGCTTCAGGTTTTTGTTTGTTGGTTGGTTTTTTCTGTATTTGGTTGCTTTAGGTTTTTGTTTGTTTGTTTGTTTGTTTGTTGTGGTTTTTGGTTTTGTTGGACAGACACACACAGAAACCGGCTGAGTGACACATACCTCCAGCCCCGTCCGAGCTGAGATTTGAACCCGAGTCTCCACATTGGGAGACGGCGTCTTTAACCACCAGACCATCTTCAGCTGGGATGAGGAGGTGAAGCGGAGCACATCTACCTGGATCAGGTGGCAGGAAGTGATGAGATCACCTGACCTGTACCAGGAAGTGATGTTATATTTGACCATCAGGATGTTTAACCTAGTTTCACTTTCACTTAGCTTGAATCACAAGTTAGAATATTAGTTACAGCATACAAAAAAAGAGCTCACAATAAAATAAATAAATAGAAAAAATAACCTTCCCCAACAAAGCAGTGTTCAAGCTGTCTTTTTTAGTTTAGAATAAAGTGTGATAATAAAATTATATAATACAAATTGAACATATGTGTGTCTGTTCCTTCTTCCTTACATCTTTTTATTGCGTCTGCCATGAGCTATCAGCGAAAGTTCTCAACAATACTGTGTGAAAGTGGCTCATACATAATTGGGTCATTATAACAGGCGGGGAGGCTTTCAGCAGGTGAGATCCTCTTTGCTGCCCCCCCTGCTGCGAGGAGAGGCGGGGGCGTCACCCCCACATTTTATCCCTCGGCCAGTCATCATGTCTAATAGATGAGACTCCGCAGGATGCAACATGCCAGCTAACGCTAATTATGCTCTGTAGGAGAAATTGCAATTAGGCCACATGCTAAAACCTTTCGCGGCTGCCGCGGCTCCCCCTGTGTCACAGTCACCGTTGGTCCTGTGGAAGATCACCTCCAGTACGCGTCCACCACTCTGTGTGTGTGTGTGGGTGCGTGCACCTTTGACTCGGAGGAGAGTTGGTTCAGGGGGTCTGGCCTCGGTATTTAGAGCTCTTTTGATTAGAATAAATGAGGGAGCTTTCATCTCAGTGAAGGATGTCGAGCGCTAAAGGGCAGACACCTTTCGGTATTTCCAGCTGTGCTAATGACAGGTGGTGTCATTTAAACCCGGGCTTCCTCTGTTAATTTAAATAAATTCTGATAATAAACAGAGGGAAACAGCACGGACAGAGCAGCAACACAACTTTCAGCATAGCTCTGGGTAGAAATACGACGATCAACACAGGTTTGCTTAAAAGAAACCGATTAACTTCGATGGAGAATCGTTTTTAATCACGAGCAAAGAAGCCACTCATCCAGATTATTTTCATTGGGTTTTTATTTGGCTTTTGTTGGAATTTCAGTCAGGGGAAAAAGCTGCACAGTGAGTTTGCATAGGTGTGACATGAAGGGCCATTACAGCAGAGGTTTCGCTAGAAAACCAAGTGATCGCTGCGTAGTAAATGATATCAGTGTGTTTGAACCTGTATTTCAGTGGTCTTTGAATAAACTCCAGAAATTCTTCATTTGTTTAATTTAGATTTGTTCTAGCTTGAAATAATTATATGTGGCTTTTACTGGTAGTATGTGATACTTTTGCAGTATCATGAATGGAGGCTTTTACTAACTAGTTCAGGATGTGAATTTTAAATAAATAAAACATTTTAAAAAAACTTTAAAATAAAAAAATCCCTAACATATTCTGCTACATATTATATAGTCACAACATGCATGGATGGATTTCACTGGCCTGCAAGTCCAGTTAAAATCCCTGTCTCATTCATACATTATGAACGTAAACACTTCAATATAGGCAAATTTTCTTAATATAAGATATCCCTTTACAGCCGATGCTCTTCATGAGACAACAGGTTTATGGCAGCGGCAACATTGTAAACATGTTTTTCTTTCTGTGAATAAATACTCCTGCAGCAGTGTTTCATCTTTGCTGCACATGTTGAATAATTTCACATTTTTACAGATGTTTGGGACAATAATAATAATATTTTCTAAATTCACAGCTTTGGCTTTTGCTCAAACCGATGCAGAAGGCTAATTAACCAAAGAAACTAAGCCTGAAAAATTAAGACATAAATTATACTTCTTTTTATATATACGTACTGTGGTGGCAGCTGTATTTCAGTACACATTAATGTGGATAGCCTGCTCATTATATTCTTTTTTAAAATTATCTGCTAATATCTAAAAAGGCAGCTGAATAGGTGATCCTCCTCAGCATCTCCCTGAGCTCTTAGGTCCTAAAAATAAGTCGAGAAAATAACAAAGTTAACGATGGACTTATAATAATATTTCACTTTTAAAAACGTTACAACACGAAATACCTGTTTGGCTTCTGACCAGCAGATGGAGCCAAAGCAACTCTTCCTCTCTGCAGCGCATTAGCAGGAACCTGAGGGCCTCTTGTTTGCTGTTTTCCCTACATTTGAAAAACATCAGAGGATGGACAAAAGTGACATTTTACAAAGTTCACAAGATACCTTGTATATATATTTTTTTTAAAAAATGACACAAAGAACAAATATATGAATAGATAAAAATGTGTTACCAGTAACGGCTTGTTGACAGGACAAGGTGGTGGAGGTCTGGTTGGGGGGTCTGGCCGTGGTTTGGGTACTGCAGAAGGCTGAGATTTGTTTTTGGGGACGAGAGAAGCTAAAAATCCTGATGGTGGTGGAGGAGCCTGCTTTTGTTTCTGCTCAGATTTCATGGGAGGTAGAGTGTTAGCCTGAGGAGAGGTTTGCCTCTGAGTTGTAGTTAAAGGCTGCAGCTGAGACTGAGCGAGTTCATCTTTCCCTGCAGGGACGGGAGAAGGATTCACCCCTGGACGCGGAGGAGCGTTTCTGGACCGAGTTGTCCAAGACGGGCTGGAATGTGGAGAGGGCTTGCTCTGTGGAAGAATCATGGGAACTACTTTAAGTTACAATTAAGGGGGAAAACAGAGCACTGTCTAGGACATAATTGCCTACCACACGGTCCAATTCCTGCTTTTTCAACAAGAATGCTGGGTTTGCATGACCACTCACTTGACCATCAGCACAGAGACTCCTCCCTTCCACTGGGATGGAACAGCTGAGAATTTAAAAAACACAGATCCATCCTTCAATTACTCAAACAGCTTACAGACTGACATACAAGAGCACTGTTGAATTACTATTCCCCAATGAATTAAATTCCATTTTTGTGTCAAATGTTCCTTCACACACTTTGGTGCTGGGGGTGGAGTAGTGGATTTCAGTGGACTGAGTTTGTGTCCGTAGCGGCACCACAGTCCCACCACAGCCACAAGCACGAAAATGACCAGGGTGAGGACCAGCAGCACGGGCAGAAGGTTGCCTGGGAGAAACAATAAAAGATTAGAGTCAGAAGACCTTATCATTACCAGTAAATATATTATAATCAACACAAAACAGAGCTGTCCCACTGTGGCTGATGACAGGTCCACTATCCACACTGCCTCCAAAACCCTTCTTTTCACACAGAGGAGGCGCCCAGCCAGCATCGCAATGACAGTTATGGTTGTTGTTGCACAGCTGGTGAAAGAACATAAAATTTAATACAATTTGTATTACTCAACATTCTTACTGTTATATAGGGATTGTAAATTAAGAAATATCTGTATCTCACACTAATTTTTGTGCTTTCCCCATCGCTAAAACCCTCCATTCTCCTAACTGTTTCTTACTTAGTCAAACTCACCCCATGTCCATTGCACTTATTATTGCACTCGTCAGCTTTGAGGAAAGATGCATTGCGACATTCCCCATTAAAACAAATCTGTTGAGAGGAGAACAGGTATCACAGAAGAGTGACTCCCATAAAACATTGTATACATGATCTAAAAAACAGTTGCAAAATTGTCCATAATACATTATACACATTTGTGTCTTACCGAATCGACTCCACACTTGGTGCCCGTCATCACCAGACCTGGGTCCAGAGTGTCACCCTGCGTATCTTCATCCACCTGTCCAGCCTTATACACGTGTGTCCCTATACACTGGATCGTCAGGGTGCCCAGATTGACAGTGGTGTCAATGCGAACAGCATTGTTTTCAGTAGGCTTGGACGCAGATGTCAAACACTGGATTTTCCCACATTTAGCATCCCTGAAAGATAGAATTAAAGAAAAGTAATGAAGACTTTTGATTAGCATGAAAGTGGCTAGATGATCTTTTTGAAGTTTTGTATCTTCACCTGTCCTTACAGCTCCTGTACCTCCCCAACACATCTTTTCCACAGTTTCCATACATGTTTCCAGCTTCATTGACCTTCTTGAAACACAGTTCGGGGGCTGGACGTCCATCTTTGGTCAAAAGATAGAAAACAAGGACAAACTTTACATTAATTTTTACTGCACATGAACACGAAGCAAACATCACAAGAGTGCTAATGTGGCCACCTGATGCAGACCAGCTGCATCCTTTAATGCGTCTCTGTGACTCCTGTGAAACTACAAAGACTCTCCAGGGTAGATTCTCTCACAGTATGTACATGAACCCTTTCAACAAAAGACTCTTATCCTGTGACTTGCTGACATATTATCCCTCAACTATGTGATATGTACTAGATGCTAAGGTACTTTGGTGGCCTATGTATAAGAATCTCTGAAAATGAAACATCACTGAAAGAAAGACAGAAAGAAAACAGTGTGGCTAAAACTACTGTAGAATAACTACCATAGAGACCAATAATAGCCTACAAGCAAAATAACTGTTGCTGTGATTCTGGATTTAATGTTGCGTGGCATTGATATTTGTATGTGGACACACCCTCCAGCGGTGTTGTTGGAAGCTCTGCCCTCTAGTGGAATAATTAGCTAACTGCAACGACACAGCTGGTGTCAGCATTGCAAAAAAATATTTCAGTGCAAGTAACAAATAGAAGCAACAGGATAATATATACCATGTCATCTAAAATTAATACATAATCGATTTTAAAAGAGAAGATTACAGGTCACCAGTCTCACTCACCTTGTCCCCAGAGAGACAGACACTGCTGCTCCAGGGTCAGACACATGCCCGTGTAGCAGTAGGCTTGCCCGCCTGCACAGGATGTACCGTCTACCAAATAGAAATTAGCTGGACATGATTCTGTTCTTCCATCACAGTATTCTGGAAGGTCACATGATCCAGAAGAGGCACGACACAGCACACCGGGGCTCTTTAACTGCACAGAAAGAGACAGAGGGGGGACATAAAATCGAAAATTCTCTCAAGAACAACAGGTAGACATGACAAGTATGAATAATATATTTACTTCTACATTATAGCACTTCAGACACATTTTAAATGTACTATGATCTACGGGACACATAATTCACAATGGTATTTTCATGGTATTTCTTTCCTCAGTTGATCTGCACCTTGCAGTTATGGCAACAGACACCATGGGCACACTCAGCTCCGGCTCTCAGAGTGCAGTTGTTGGCGTTGCAGCAGGGACTGGTACATTCCTGCAACAAAGGTTGAGCCAAATGAGGACACATGCATCCAAGCAGGGAAGTACGCAGGGAAAAACCCATCCGAGAGACACAACAAAGACCTCTTCTTCTCCGCAGTCACATTCCTCGCCTTCTTCCAGGTAGCCATTGCCACAGCGCTGCCCTCCGTACATGACTCTGGTGTTTGGCAAGTTGAAGAGACACTTCCCACCTCCAGATCTCAGGTAGCTCCTCAGCTCCTTCAGGTTGCAGTCATTAAACACGCGTGGAAAAGGGTGACTGGAGCGCGGTGAGAAAGAAGCACACAAACCACGTAAGTGATGTCATCTCCGATATTTTCATTTGGTTTGGATCGCCGGTGAGCTGTACCCTGTAGCAGCCGCCATGATGCAGCCCCCGTCTTCACCACTCTCCTGGCAGCAGCCCACGCTGTCATGGGTCATCCCGAAGTTGTGTCCCATCTCGTGCGCCATGGTTGCGGCGACGCCCACGGCTGACTCTGAGTGGTCCTGTTGAACATGAGAGACAAGAGGATCCAGAAATCAACAGGAAACACTTTTTTGATCATATTTAAATTCAAGACTCTTGCTGGATGAAATATACTTCTACTAAATTCTACTATATTTCAAACACAAAGGGAGCTCAATATTTTCTGCATATTTTATTCATGTTACCGTATTTATTCCACCAGACTGGTAGTCGGAGCACATTGCTTTAAGCGGAGCCAGGCCGATGGTTGTACCCTGAAAAGCCCTCCCCCTGGAGACACAAAAGCCCACTGGAGATTAGTTCCAGCTGCACAATGGCCACTGGGATTCAAATGGTGACGGTTACTGTCTCACGCAGTAAAGACAAATATCACGTGATACAGTTGCTCTGTGGAATAGAAACCTGGCAAGGCATTAATGTCAGAGCAAGTAAAGGAAGGGGCCGCTCACGTGATGAGCTGGGCATTGTCGTTAGGCAAAGCACGAAGTTGTTTGCTTCTCCATGACAGGAACGCCGCCAAAGTGCTGTGAGGGTTGTCTGAGACGCTGATCATGTCCCCATTGGTCCACACCTCCAGACCGATTAACGCCACACGGATGTTTAGGGCCTTGTAGTACTGTGGAAGTGCACAGGAACCGTCACACACAGACTCACACACTTTGACTTGTCAGCGCTAATCATCGACGTGACTCATCAACATCAGACGTTACCTTATCGACCAAGTTGGCCGCTTCTAGTAACTTGAGTTTGGTCTTCTCAAGATTGCTCCCATGCTTGTCAAACTGCAAATTACACAGACGTCTTATGAAACAGGAACAGAACGCTGAGACACACCCAGATTTCGTCACAATAGACACAGGATCTGGATCAGATCTTTAACTTAAATCTGCTTTGTGAAGTGCATTTACAGTATTTATGTGTGATGTCAAATTCAACTATTTATATAGTCAATACACTAAATGCAATTTATGACATCCGTCTACAGACCGTACATGGATATTCTCATCTGAACAGAGAAAAGATCTCTAATCTGCATGTGTTATATCACACAGCCTCTCTCGTGTCATAGAGATGATGCTATGTTATTAGTCTCACAGTTTCTTCTCCATCCCAACCTCCATTACTGTCGTTTATTTGGCCCTCACCTCGGCCTTGTCAGCCACTAACAGCAGTTCCACATACTTCATATTCTGGCTTAGATCCCTTTTGCTCTGAAAAAGGAAAACAGTTCAAATAAATCATGTGGTGTCCCGACTAGAAGAGCCGTTTAAGGCAGCCGTTCCTTCCTAAACTCACTCTGCTGGGCTGTGGTGACATCATCCCCTGGATGAAGTCATCAAGCCCCTCCTCGTGCGCTGTGTCGCCGGGGTAATGCAGGCAGCTACCGCCGGGTAGATGGAGACTCTCCGCTCTGAAAACTGCATGTTGCGCTTCGTCCCCGGCAGCAGGCAGAGGCTCTATCAGGTAGCTGACGCTTGTGTTCAGGGAAATCAGTCCCCTGGGGAAACAAGACACTGCTGTTGGTTCCATCAGCAAATGAGGGGACTAAAGTGGAGGAATAATGCCGTCGTCAGGCTGGACAATGCGTTACCCAACTGAAACTGGTGTTTATGCTTCAAAGCTGCTTTGGTTAAAAATGTCAGTTTAAAAATGACCCAAATGCTGAAGGAGCAACAGCGTGGATGAATCCAGATGGCTGCACATCAGATTTGCTTTGTTTGTCTGCGGCAGTTTAATGGGTGGAGCAGAAAAACGTGTCCCAGCTGATTTACTGCTGTTTGTGGGGGAAGATCAGCTGGAAGCGACTGAGTGATGCACGCTTTTCTGGGCTCTGCACAGAACGGCTCTGGAGCGCAAACGTCCACGCTGAAACGCGGACACGCAGTGGCAGTTCAAGCAGCTGCAGAAAACATCTGCAGAGGTCATACGCCCACATGTCAACGGCCCTCTGTGTTTGCACTTCTCCCGAGAATCTGGATCTGCAGGAAGACATCTAATATTCATGCACCCAGTCTCCAGATGTGCTACACTCGCAAAAAAACAGCCGGCATGCAGCAGCCATGACTGCCAGTGCTTTGTCAGCTCCTCCCGTGGTGCCGGTCCCTCCTCTGTACAGCAGGAAGCAGCAGCTGCCCTGGATCCACACCAGGAGAAAACAGTGGATCTCCACACTGAAGCGTACTCGGTGAACCAATGACCTACTAACCTGCACACGTCACATGACTGCTGCCCGTCATATTATCTGTTCGACCACCATTCGATCACAACACGGGTCGCAGCTCAACAACCTCCATCCGCATGTGTCCCTTCAACCACTTTATTTAGCAGTTTGGAAACTCCGAATATGAACTGGAAGGTTTCCATGGTACATCCGCCCAGTGGGACCAGAACCGATCATTTGGAATAAGCTGAGCGACTTTTGTAGCTCTTTTTTTTGCAGATAAACTGTACACCTTCTACTTTTTAGATGAGCATTTTAAGAAAGCTTTTTCTGTACCTGAGTCCTGAGCACGTGCTCACAGCAACACTTGAACCGTCCACGCCCCAGACCTCCCCATGGTAGAAACAGTGTCGCTGGAAGAGGAAAAATAATTAGCACACAGCTGTGCATGGAGGCAGGTGGTGTCGGATCATCCAGCAGTGTGAGAACATCCCATTTTCATAATCTTACATTGTTGGCAGGAGAGGATGACTTCCGGGCTCCATCCGCTGTGTACCATATTTCCTGATATCCAGGGACCAACAGCTGCCTGGTGAAAGACAGCAGATTCAGTGAAAAAAACCAAAATAATCGCCTGCTGAACTAATGAAGGGAGCGATGGGATGCTGGAGCAAACAGGGGAGACAACAGAGTCCCTCCCGTAGCTCACAGCTCATAAAACATCGACTGATGGAGACACAACACAAAACCAGACTGCTTTAGACGCTCAGACAAAGATCCCAGAGATAAGAGGAAATACAAAGAAGAATGTTGTGGCTGTAATGCAATCCATATGTTCTCCTCCCAGATAACTCCTTCAAATTTGAGGTTTGTTTTTTCAGGCTAATCAAGGAAACATACCAAATAAAACTAATTAAATTGTGCATCTCTTCAGACCCACTTCTCTCATCATTGTAGCCCAGCATTTACAAAGTTGCTTATTGTCCTGCCTTTCTTCCCTTTGAGCAGCTCAATCCATTCTTCCTGTTTTCATTCATAAACTCAGCTCTGCAGCTGCTTCCATTTTGCTCTGCCTCCCCAAACCTTTTCTCATCAGTTGGACTCACAATCTTTGAACTAAAGAGAATCTGGCCTGTAAATCAACAACGTGGCCTCATTCCTAAATACGTTCAACACTTAGCCTGGTCATAGGCAGCTTTTCTAATGAGAATTTGATTTGACACATATAAAACACTTGACTGAAGACAAACAATTTATTTTGTATAACATGCAAATTTGATTTTATGATGATAGTTTGATGAGATCATTAAATGGCAAAGTAAAAGTCAGACAAACGTAACTTATTTTAGTGTTATGGCTCCAAGTAAACAGTTTGCGGGATCCTAAAACAAGTAAATAAATCTGTTAACTCATTTATAATTTACAATACGGTAATATGTTCTGTATTTGGTCTCATTTAAATGCTAACCTTATATATGTACAAAAAACAGCTTTTGTTGTGAGTGAATTAATGATCCTTAAATGGGACTGTATGGTGGTGGTAATGTGGATGGTTAAAGGTTAGCTTCTGTTGCTTGTTTTCAGACATTGCGGGGACTAAAATACAATAACCTCCTGACCGTAGCCCCATATTTAACAAGCACGAGAATGGTATCAAGCTTTTCATCTGTCTCCTGGCAAAGGAAGTGAATAAGTGCATTCACTAAAATGTCAAAGTGCTCCTTGAAGGGATGAAGACGATGACTGAAAGGAAGATGGGGATTTTTCTTTTCTCCACTCAGATGCCCTAAAGGATCAAGAAAACAATGAGGGTCTGTTTACAGTCGGCCACAAAGCAAGTCAAGTGACAGAAAGCGTCTGCTTTTTTCCTCTTTGCAGTCTGCAGTGCTTGGGTCAAGGATCGTACACTCACACACACTTTAAAACGACTGCTCGGTGGTCATGCATCCGGTTGATGTCACCCTGCAAGGAGTACAAGAGATGAACTCTTCACCTCAATTATGTTCCGTCTAATTTAAGCTTCCCTGAGATTCCCATTACGCTCTAATCTGTGTAATCCTCCCTGTCACTCAGTTAGGCCTTTTTAAATGTTGCAGACGACTGACTCAGCTTTACTCAGCTGCTGTCACAGTCTGCACGGAGGAGACTCGTCTTCGGTGAGGAGACAGCTATCCTTTACTTCTCCAGTGTTGGTTTCAGCTTAACAAAAACATTCAAATAGTCCTCAGTTGAATCACTAAGCGGTGGTTCATTCAGATCACAAGACCGTCATCATGCACCACCCAAAAATACGGCTAAACCGTTCAGTTTCAGATTTACAAGTCTCAATAAAAAGAAACATTCTTCCACTAAATGAATCATAACATGTGTGCTGTAAATTGAAGATGAATAAAAAAAGAACACACGAGGGGCTTTGGTTAACCACCCATCCATCTTTCCCCACTTGACCCTTGGGATGACTTTGATCAATGAGAGGTATATTAAATTTAATTTTACAGGCCTAAATCTCTACCATAATATCACAGCCGTATCCATTTATCCATGGTAGCATTAACACTCCAGTCCAATCTATCAATATAAGATAGAGTGGCAACCAGCACAGAGTCAATAAAAATCTTTTGGCTGAGCTTTTTGGGAGCTCTCAGGTCATCTGACTAAGACTAACAATAGCAACACTGTGCAGAATTTATTTAGCATCCTCTTTGTTGCTCTTTACGGTCATATTTTGTCTATTTTTGCATTTTGACAAAAATACCAGAACACAAATACAAACTTGTGGTCTGGAGGGTATTTTGTTGTGGACCACTTCACTGTGTGGGTGTCAGACAGCCACTAAAGCAGATCTGCCCACGATCCTATAACTTCTGCTTGCAGAGTTAGCTCTTATTCTTAGATCAAACACAATAAACCACATTCTGTCTGCACGCACAGCCCAGTGTCCCAACACAGGAAAATCCAGAGCATTTAGTTGAAAAATCAGTTAAATGCTGACACAGATCATATCTCATGACTAAAAATTCCTCTGTTTGATAGTGTCAAGTCCAGTGTCTGGACAGATGCGGGGATTGAGGAGCGTGATGCTGCCAGAATTAAGACTGGCTGAGACAAAGGCTTGATTCAGCCTCATGAGGGGAGAGAAGGGGGGGGGGG
>BJFM01002065.1:124438-150470 GCA_016586285.1 Arothron firmamentum | reverse complement strand
CATTATAGGGTCAGTGGGTCACATTCTCTCCGAGTATCAGATGACATCACTGCGCAGTGGAGGGAGGGAGAGAAGGCTGATGTAGAGTTTAAGTACACCTCAGCAACAAATGATGAAGAGACTTTTACCAGTGTTCTGTTGTGTGGGGCCCTATGAGGGGTTTCCACAGCGCACGGACACAGATGAATATGTCCAAGGAGACAGTGCTGTGAGACTAAACAGAGAAACAAGGACGAGTGAGTGCATCCCTGCCCTCTGCTACCAGATCTGCCATCTATCAGCGCTGTGCTCTGCGTCTTGTCCGTGCTCTTCACGGCCGCTGTGTTTGTCTGTCGCCTGTCTGCGTGTGGCCACGGAAAGCCTGCTGCCAAAGGCATGTGGGAGGCGCGTGTTTGTGCTGGAGCCCTAGGGAATGTCAGATCAGGGGAAGGAGGTAAAGAAAGAAGGAGCTGCTGCTTTTTAGAGCAGACAGTGGTGGACGCATGAGGTGAGCAGAGGGAGAGTTGTAACTATGATATGCACGCTTCCCCGGGGTGGTTTGGTTCAGGTCTGGTTCCTGAAGGCAGCACAGGAAGGACATTAAACACCAGAACAAAGTCACAGAGCGGACGAAACATTAATATCCTCAGCGTTCATGTCTGAAGCAGATGGACATAATTGATAACCCGCTGGCCTGTCTCTACATTCTTCTTTCCACAGCTTTTCCCACCTCCACTCTTCTCCCCCACATCATCATTCAGCTCCTACTCCATTTCCTCCCCATCTCATGCTGCATTTACATCCCTTTTCCTGCACTCTGAGTCAGCAACGCCAGCCTCTGACAGGCTCTTAACCAAATCAAAGTCTGACCGGGTGCAGCACTGCCCATTCATTAAGATAAAAGCTCAGGCTGCAGACCGCACGCACACACACAGACACGCACCCATGCACGCATTCAAGGGTATCTGACGAGTACGGGAGGACGTAAATGAATGGATTCTGAGCCAGGAGTTGTGTCCAGCACCTTTTCTTCTGGGTTTGTTTAAAGGATGTTAAAAGCGAAAGAGACAAATGTGAAATCTAGAAGAAAAATTGTGAAGGGTGTGAGAGGATGAAAGGTGAGAGGGGGTAAAGAACAGATAGTAGATATTCTGAGCGCTCCTTTATCTGCGGGCTGTCAGGAAAACTGTTGCAAACGGGAGTAGCCAGGACACGGGAGAGGACACTGGCAACGTTTTCTCTGGCCCGTCTCCAGGTCAGACACTGATCTTCACACATACTCACTTGGCCAGATCCGTCTCCACATTAGGCCAACAGAGGAAGCAAAGAAGGAAATCAAAACACAGTAATGCAGGAAAAGATGAGGTGGCAGGAACGCGTGTAAAGCCTCTGAGTAAACTGACCCGTGAGACCTCTTTTAGTTTGGTATTAAGTGACTTAATGGTTCATAATGGTATTTTTTTTTCTTTTACTGTTGCTCTTCTTGTATTGTGTCATTGTATGTCTAACTTCATTTGCCAGTATTTAGCAAAAAACTAAAATTTAATCAGTGAACCAAATATTGTTATGTCGCCCATCACTGTTTCCGTATTTGGGTTTTCTTCTGCAAGGTCTTTGATAGGATGAACAAAAGTATTAATTCTAATTCCATATTTATGCTAAATAGTAAAAATATCTGCCCAATTTCACTTCAGCTTTTTGATGAAACCACAGCAGAAGTGGTTCAAACTGTCACACCGCTTTCCTGTTAGAGGAAACTGCTGAGAGGTTGCACAGAAACAGTTTCAAAACATATTTTGAGTGATTTGTGTCATCATGTTTATGAAAACACCTCTTCGTACTTTTAAGAGTTAAGTGGAAATAACGAATGCTTTCAGCCATAGCTAACATCTAGCCCTCTCAGCCCCCCCCCCCCCCCAACTTTGTGATTGATTAAAATTCCTTTTTCCCATGAGGAGGTCTAACAGTGTGACCACCTGCTGAGGAGTTGGGAGCAGTGGGGACAGATCCCTGAGGGGACACTCTGTGAGACGGAGCGGAGATGTTCCATGTTAATGTGTGTGTGTGTGTGTGTGAGTGGAGGAACAACCGCTGGATCCTGCATCTGATGGTGGAACCAACTCCACTCCAACCTGACTCAAATCTAAAGGTGCGCACGTGCAGGTCCGTGGATGTTACCACTGAACTCTACACACATCTGTGTTATCACACCAGGCCATCACCCGGTCACTGAACCTTTGTTTCTGTGCCCTCAGATTATGGGATGCTGTAGGTGCAGACACAACCTCACTTCCTGTTTGCCCAAGGCATGCAGATCGGGTGTCACCCTTCCTCCCCTTTGCACCCAAGGGGTTACAACCCTAAATCTGGTTGAATCATCTGGGCTAATAGCACAGCCCTGGAGACATCTGCATTTATGACCGATACATCACATGCTTACGTGTAATGAGACTGAGACTGGAGTCTTTTACTACTTTACTACTTCATGAATATTGACTTCCTGATATCGTGTGCGGAAGACCGTGTGTGAAGCTGTTCTCTTCTTACTTACTCATTTTTCTCCAGGTCTAGTCTGAGCTCCTGGCCCTCTGCTGTAATCACAACCAGTGCCTTAGAGGGATGCTTAAAAAAAGAAGAAGATGTTTTTCATTGTCTTAATATCTCGTGTTTAATTCAAACTTTTAGCAAAGGCGTCAGAGGAGCAGACTGACTCACCCTCTGGTTGGCAGACCTTCTGTGTCTGTGGGGCTGCAGCCATCTCGGATAGGTAATCTCATAACTCTGGACGTGTTCAAGGACGCTCCTCACGGAACCCGGGGTATCTTTGCCTGAACCCAACCCCAAAGAAAACACAGATGCAGTGTAGTACAAGTAAAATCTGGCACTCCACGTTTGAATTTCGGTTCACAATCACGCGTTTGCGCGCACTCGGGTGCACTTTAATTAACATCATGCTCACGGGAACAGTGACAAGAAAAGAAAAAAAGCACACCCAAAAGGTGCTGACATAAATTTGAACTTGTAATATTGATGCCAGACTTAAAATACGTATGTTCTAAACCAATTTTGCCATTGTGCATGCGGTGGCGTGCTTAAATAATTATTATCTAAATAGATACTTTAGATTGCAGAACAATATGCACAATACTGCTTTTAGTCGTGGCTGTGAGGAACAATCAGACTCACCGTCGTAAACAGCCCCCGCAGCCGGAGCGCAGAGGAAAACTATGAGGCACAGACCCACGGAGGAGCGCACAGCGCCGACAGGAGGACGCCGCCGCGCTCCTCGACGCATTTTGACAGCGAACGGCTCCGGAGTCGCCTTCTACACTGAGACATAAATGTGAGCTCGACTATCTGCGTGCGTCTCATCAGGTGGAGAAAACGCCGCGATGAGCCGCCGCCGCCGCCGCCGTTGCGCCTTCGATCGTGATGCTGGCAGGACGCACATCCCTCTCTCTCAACCCCTCCCCTCCCCTTCACACAAGCAGGAGGAAGGACGGAAATTTGTCGAGATGCCACGATAAATGCTGGCACGAGCAAGAAGTATATATATAAATTTATCAAGAGCTGTTAAATGTGATTATACTGACGCTATGCACATTTTACCAGTTGTTTATGGCAACTAATATATCACCAGGCTTCACTTTCAACCCTGCGTGTAAACGCGTCATCTTTAAATAACTCCGTCTGCCTGGACATGATCTGATTCTCACCTAGACTGCATGTTGAGTCAGTATGTTAACCATGAAATCATTAAAGCCATTTTCTCTCCCGAGAACTCTTGTCTTCTTTGTCTTATGTTTTGTCTAACTGTAGTGCATTATTGAAAGATTTTACTCTAAAATGTGAACAGAAAAGTTCAACTCTGGTTACATAAGGTACAGTACCACAGGCACAGGCTGTCATCTCGGTCACAGAACCAAAAATACGTGGGTGCCATCAGTCGAGGCCTGCCCAGGCTTGCTTCAGCAACCAAACTACAGTTGGCTTCCCCCACCTTCAGCTCCAGCAGCCATTCATACTGAGCTGCTCATCTCTGGGCGTCATGATAAAAATGCAGCAGAGCACATGTCAGGAGGATAGAGTGTACACGGGGTGTGTGGGGGTATTCTTAGCACTGGTGACAGCGCACAGCTTTCAATCCATTCACATCTCGAGATGGAATCCTGGCTGCAGAACAAGGCTGCTCGTATTGGTTTCTGCTTCACCCTCCAGATACTCTCAGTGGTTCTACAAACTGTTACTGATACTTCAGTATTGATCTTCTTCAGGTTCTGAGACACTCGACTACAAAGAACCACACAAATAAATACGTTAAACACTCTAACATCAAGTGAGGATAAACGCCATTCATGAGTTCAAATGAAGGTCTCTCTGTGGACAACCAAGATAGGCAGAGGTTTGACTCAAGGTGAACATTTAACTGTCACCGTGTGTGCTCTGTGGAATCACCTGCTTCCCTGGATCTATAACAAACAGTTTTACGCATTTGAAGAAGCAAAGAAATCATAAGATGGATGTTTAATGTGTAGAAATAACATTTACAGCTGTGAGACAGTAAATCACAGTTCTTATGCTTCACTTTTCAAACCTGGCTGTTTTATCATCTGTCCACAGCCAGCGTGGGTCCACTTAAATTGTCCTTCATTCCTTTTTTAGCCCCTCCTCCTCTTGTCTTAGGGACTGTCATGCTCCAGGATGTCAGGGTGTTCCTGCCAGAACTGCTCTCCTATAATGTCGCAGTGGTGCTCTTGCACCCTCCGTCTGCTGCGGGTCACAGATACGTTCTTCTCCTCCTCACTGGGAAGCTTTGTCCGTTTTGTGACAGTTTCCTCCTGCTGCGTTTGAAGAACAGAGGACATGATTGGCGTTAGATGTTTGAAGGAAGAGACTGTCGGCAAAAATAAGCAATAAAGACAAACAGGTTATTCAGACTGATAGAAAATCCATAATATACATTTGTATATATTTTTTTCCTAGTTATTAGCATACTAATCACTGGTTTCATTCAGTGACCTGCAGCTTGCTTATATAATTATAAATACATTGACCTGTGCCCCCCTCCCCCATAGCTGCTAAAACATTGCTCCTCGTACTTCTACAGAAGCACAGAACAGACCAACCAACGTGAAAACAAACTTCAGTATTTGTTAGTCTGCAGCTATTATCAGTCACTTTTGCAGTATAACATCTACATTTTTTTAATTCAAGTGCTTCGCTATGTTATGTCCAACTACAAATATTTGGACTGGAAATGCTTGTGAATGCAGTTACGGAAACATCCTTTGCACCGACAACAGTTCAGTGAGTGTGGAGTTAATATTTATTTTTGCGCAGAGCCAGGTTTTTATGCCATTCCTTTTGTCTTATTCATCAGACATTTTATTTGTTGCTTCAGTTGTCTTCAACATAGGTGGAAGAAAAGATTTCTGAGCAACAAAAACAACATTGCACTAATTATTTTCCTTCATTTCCCAGGGGTGCAGAGATCTACGATATACACATGCAAGTCTTGCAGTTTGAATTATGGATCCTTCCATAGTGATCATTTTGTCACCTTCATCTCCTGTCAGGCTATTATTGGCATTTGGTAAGACAATATGAGAGCGGTGCTGCTGAAAGGTCTACCGGCTGACACGCACAATCTATGGACTTCAGCATTTGCGCTAAATGTAGCATTCTGTTTTACGGGCTCATTGAGCTAAGCTTATTCAACAGTTGAAGTATTTCTGCAGCTCACCCTTTCCCAGATGAGTATGGTTCCTTTCTTGTGGATGGCAGATTCATTGTTGTAGTTGACATTAAACTCAGAGAAGAGGATCTCATTTTTATCTGCAGCCAAAGTTCCCTGGAAGGAGAAGAAACGCAACTGTTATTATGCAGATGCTAGTAATTTATTTAATTCATTAGTGAGTTAAATGAAATACCAGTAAGTTTATAGAATTTAACTTGCTGAAAGAAATTGTGGTGTTAAAAATAAAATGACATGGCGACAGATCAAGGGACCTACTACTGTTTTGCAGTTTCAAAAAAACAACAACGTAATAAAAGATCTGGAAAGCACAAAGGTTCAGCGGGTTGGGGATGACTCATGATATCCAGACACGAGGCCAGAATGTAAATTTCCACAATTCATCAGCTGTCATCACCTCACAGGAGTTTCCTTCAGTGCCAGCTAACGAATAAAGTGACTTCTACGGCAAAGAGAACAGCTGTGGCAGCCAGTGGCAGCTGCCGCAGAGGGAGACCTATAGGGAGATGGGGGCTACTCTGTCCATTCTTTTCCTTGTGTATGTCTGTTGTTGTTACAGATACTATATCGTAAATGTAATTTCTTTATATAATAATTAAGAAATCCACAAAATTGCCAAATTGTTATTTTTTTTAATGTTTTTTAATGTTCCATCTATTTTTTTGGGGGGGGGGGTAACCAGGTTTTATTTAAGATTCAAAATTCAAGATGTTTACTGTGCACGTTCAGGATAGCAGCAATCAATGGCAATTAAATTCTTGGGTCCCAAGCTCCATCCTAAAGTTATTGCTCATCAGGATCATGAAGGAGATGGTCATTATCCAGTCAGTCACTAAGCGAGAGGAAGGAATACACCCTGGACAGATCACTCACAGGTCACTCACAGGATGCACACACAGGTCTAATCAGCTCAACATCCTTTGCACTGTGGGGAAACATTGTAGCCCTACACAATATGGGATGTACAACTTGAAGAACATGCAAAATCTGCATATAATTATACCTGGGATGCTATTGTAATGCCAACAGCTGTACCACCATGACAACAGACACAAGAAGCTGAAATGACTCACTCCAGACCATGAAGCTCCCCAATGAATAAAAATTTAAATAGCAGTTTTGTATATTTATTAAATCTTAACATATTGGCATATTGGAAGAATAAAAATAAACTTTTAACGTGTAGAATTGTTTAAAAAAGAATAGTGTAGAATTGTTAAAAAAAAGACAGTCCTCTAATTAAGGATTAGTTGTGTAATACTGCCACCTAGTGGCCTATGCATTTGTTACGTATAGTATGATTAAGACTACCGCTTGTACCTACGTATCTACACCAAATAATGAAAGGAACACACAATCATGACAGTGAAACTCCAAGTCAGTCACACTTCCGGGATAGCAAACTGTTTAATTGGCAAGTTATTCTGACAGTCAATGAATGTCACCTGCTGAGTAAAAGTACTGAGTCTTTAGTGGGTCAATAATTTGGGCTTTCTCTGCTTAATCTTAAATTAATTTGTTCTAAACAAATTACACAATGTGATTTGATTGTCAACTGGAATACTTGTCTGGTCTTTACCTATTGCTGATATTTTATTTCAAAAACACGATGGTTAAGTAAAGTTTGCACAGCCTATGAATAGTATAATAAAAAAAAGGTAAATATGTTGCCACTCACTTTTAAGCGATCCTCTGCCTCAGTTGTAGTGAGTCCACTTTTTTGTACTAATGCCCAAAACACTGTGTTGTATAAATTATTAATGTGACCTGAAACATAAACATACACACATATTCAGTTTTTATGAACCTATTAATTGACAAAATTATGTAAAGCTCAAAAAAGCATATTTTTGACAAGAGAGCACATACTTACAATCGGCTTGCCTCCAGCTGAGGTAGTCTCTAAGGTTTCGGTTGCTAGGATACAGGACAACACGGCCATCAAAACCTGGGGGATACAGT
The DNA here is from genome assembly GCA_016586285.1 of Arothron firmamentum. NCBI lineage: Eukaryota > Metazoa > Chordata > Actinopteri > Tetraodontiformes > Tetraodontidae > Arothron > Arothron firmamentum. The sequence continues at coordinate 142,774 of BJFM01002065.1, read as the reverse complement.
AGCGGCTGGTCCCCAAAAAAATCTTTCCAGTAAAACACATATGAGGAAGAGAACTGGGAGACCACATGGGTCATGAGCTTACTGTTAAAAGAAAAAGGGATGAAATTGAAGAAAAATATGTGAAGAAAATAAAACTCTAAAACACAGTGAAGAGTATTTTGTAATAGCAGTACCTTGCTCTTCTCTTAAACAGTGTAGATGTCTTCTTAAAAACAAAGCTGAACTCATCACTTTGACCATAAGCAATCACAATGTCCTCTAGTTCAGCCATGACACAGCGTGCACTATGTGTCATCAGGCCTAGAGCTCTGTTATCATTAGGCTTTGAGAATGTGTGCTGCTCTGCAAACCTGAAAAACAAAACAAAACATGGCAATAACAATGTTCGACTTTACATTATCTGGTTGATTTTCAGCATTATTAAAATGTAAAGTCAAACTCACTTGTGGAAGTTACGCCCATCAAGTCTCACAACAATATAGCAGTTTCGCAGACAGCTGTCATCTGTCTCAAAGTTTCGGACGTATTCAAACTTGCTTTTCGCCATTGTAGAACTTGTAAAAAGACAGGCAAGTGGCTGCGCCACACAAGACTTGAGAAGTCTCCTTAGTATGCAGGCTTTCGTAATCACCATGTAGGTTCGACTAAAAAATAAACAAATAAATAAATAAATCACAGTGTATTGACGTGATATTATAATCACGTCAGTTAGAAACAATAACAATTGCTATTACGCTTGAATGACATGTGTCATGATAGCACAGTAAATAACCTACATTTGCTGACATAACTCTTAATGGCAGCGTCTAATAATTGATATTTTATAATTCAGTTATCACTGATTACAAAACATAGGTTATATAATTGGATTATTTATACATAAAATGCATAAGAATATCGACAATTAACTCACATGCGAAGGTTTGTGTACAGTCCGTCAAAGAAAGTCAGTCGTCTAGTAGCGGAGCATCAACACTAGTTCCGGACCAAACAAAGCAACGTTAATCGTGCTAGATACACTTATTAATTTATTCGTGCGTTATCTGTAATACTATACATTTAAAAAGTTTTTTTTAGGACTGAACTACGCAAGCTGGCAGGCATGGTAGAGCTCTCACCTCAATTTACCACAACGCATTACAGAGACGGCATAGTTCCCATAATGCCTCGCTTCTTCGTGTGCTCTCATCTGCGCTCGTTTCAAATATGGAGGAGTGGGAAAGAAAAGCTTTAACGTCTAGGAGTGAAGGAACACCGGCTTCATTTTCGACTACGCAGTCAATACGGGATCATGAACCGGAGAAGGGCAGTAAAGCTTCAGATGATGACGCAGATAAAATTGACGTTTGCTCCGAGAAGTTTGACCCTCTCGTGGCCCTGTACTCGCCGACTGTTTCGATTCCGTTTCCAAAGATAAAATGTTTTAACAACGTGTCCGAGTATGAAGGTTTCCTGAAGGGCGGGAGGGGAAGAGCCAAGCCGGAAAACGTGGAGAAAAAGCTGCTAAAGGCCAAGAAAGGGGTGGCCGACCCGGAGCGAATAGAAAGACTTAAGAGGCTAATGGTGAATAACCCGGTGGCAGAATCAGAGGGTGGCGAGAGCAGCTCGACATCGCAAAGTAGAAGACGGAAGCCACAGAAAAATGTCCTGACAAGGATGCCATGTATGTTTAGTCAGAGCCACTGTTATTACATTATACACTAATTGATAAGAGTGACTGTGGAGTTATTGCAATATTTAGGTTACTGTAGCGTGATGGGACTGTTGAGCAATAGAGGGCGATGGGCACTTAAAAAACCCATAAAATACGATCTTAATAATAATAATAATAATAATAATAATAATAAAACCTAATTTCTAATGTATGAGTTTCCATCAAGAGATAAATACTATTGAAATGTACTACTCATCCCGTGCCCTTAGTGTTGTAGGTGCAATACAGGCAGTAAAATGTAATTTTCACATCACTTCATCAATTCTGTTAGTCTCAGAATGTCAAATTAAGAAATTGCGCAGTAATTATTGATTTATCAAGAATGCTGAAAGAAAAGTTGTTCTGAGGTTGTGTTCCTTGTGCTGAAGCATGTCATATCTCACCACATCGTGCATTTAATCTCAGATCTAGTCACTTGCATTTTTGCAGAAATCTCTCTGCTTCAGCTGACTTCCTCCAGTGATGTGTGTCGTGTGTTTCAGTATGTGAAGGCAGTCCTTTGGGGGAACTGTACCGATGTGTTCAGGAGAGGATCAGGGTCAAAGTTCACATCAGGACCTTTAAAGGACTGAGGGGAGTCTGCTCGGGATTTGTAGTCGCCTTCGACAAGTTCTGGAACATGGTGAACTCTTCTGTTTTTCTTTTGTGGCTGCTTCAACATGCTAAATTAGAAACCTGCATGATTAACATAGCTTTTTAGAAACTACATGACTTCTGTTTTTATTTCGATGTTCCTAGGCAATGGTGGATGTAGATGAAACATACAGAGAACCTCTATGGGGAGAAGCATTCTACCATGAGAAAGCCCTCACCATTTCACGGGTATATAGTCATTACTTATGTTTATAACATTTATAAAACATAATCAACATTCAAATACTGTGAACCAACTACATTTTTGAAATTCTCTAATACTTATTTTTCTGCTGGAGTTGTAGTTGATATTGTTATAGCAATATGGTATATATGCTGTGATGGGTTCACAGAAAAGCAGGCATTAATGTAGGAACAAAGCGCAAAACAAAAATGTTCCATTTTTTTTAATCCAGTGGTGATTGTTGGTTTAAAAATCCAAGTACACATCATGTAACAAAAGTATATGAATAAAAAGTAAGTTTCACATGTTTTAATGTGTTTGCAGCTCTTTGAAAAGTTAAAGCTCCAGGAGAGTCCAGCAGGCAGCCAGCCAACATCGAAGCCCAAGGCCGGAGAAACCGCCAGTACACATCTGCCTGCTCACCATCCTGATAGGAGAGAGCGGAGCTTGACTGGGGCCAAGCTGTCAGACACTGATAGAACCCACAACAAAGACTCACTGAAGGCCTGTGCGAAGAAAGATAGCAAGAATTTTGGAAAAGTTTACACACGTCACATACACCAGCTTTTCATCCGGGGTGAGAATGTTATCTTGGTTAATCCACAACGGCTCTGATGTTTGAGTTATTGGGATTTTTTTTTTTTTTCTTTCCAGAAAAGTTAACACATTTTTCAACCAAAGCCAATTATCTTCATTTATTCTTTATTCTGTAGAACTGTAATAACAGTGAAATCAGATTGTTATATCATATTGATATGTGGGATTTCCTCTGAACTCCAGAGACATGATGGCACTAAGGAATAAACACTTATCAGGTATTTTAATGTTTTCTTGCATCCTGCATTGTCAACAGTTTGTGGTTTCCCAGTAGGTGGCGGTCTAAACCATCTGGCTGCACTGGTTTGTCCCTTCATGTAGCTTCTCCCAGTAGTTTGAATGGGACTGACAGTGAAGTCTCACCGGACTTCATAAATGTGTTATGAATAATTGAGTCGCTGAAGCTCGAGATTGCAGATGGCACTCAAAAGCTGTCATTTGTCTTGATGTCTCGGGTTGTTTTTACTCTTTAATGGGGACATTACCCATAAAAGCGCAATTTACCACGAATCACAAAGTTGTAAAGATGTTGCTTTTTTTTTGCCCAGAAACAGAGGTTACTTTCAGATTTTGTGTGTCACCAAATAATTATATGTTGCAGGCTTCATTTTACATTTAATTTGGCTGCATAATTCACCCTATTTATATTATAAATAGGACAGCTAGTTAAACTATGTAATTTTCATATATCAGAACATTAGTTTAGCCCATTTTGCAGTCTGCCTCTCGAGAGTAAGAATGGGGTTAACTGTTTAATGCACGGTGAGCTTAAGTATTGTAACACACAAAATGTATGTTTATAGAAGATCAGAACCAGAGTGTGAATACACAATTGCTCTTGGTTCCATCGTCCATCTACAAACATGATTTGATAAGTATATTTGAACTAAAACATCAGTTAATATACATTCATGTCTTACAAGCTACATGCAGTTGTGAGCTTGAAGGTCACAACACTTAGACGATTACTTCAGCACATTTATTAAATGCATTTGTTAGCAAAAAGTGAAATTAAACTGTGTCAACTAAATGCAATTTCAGAGCTACAACAGCCTCAATTTTGCTGCTTGAAGCTCTTTTGAATGAAACTAATGACACAGCACGCAGCAAATAACACACGCCATTAACAAATTGCAATCAACTGTTTAATGTTGGAGATAAAGAATCTGGATATGGAAATCAAAAATGACTGATGAAAAATTTGTCCTGTTTTAAATTATTTTACATTTGCATATGATGGTGTGTCAGTAACAATCCCATTTGGGGTTGATTGTGATTTGAAAGAGAAAATAATGCAGAAATCCTTAAAAGAAAAAGAAAAAAAAGCAGATTTTGGTCATTTTAACTGTTTAAACCTGTGGAGTATAAATGCAGAACTTAAAATCCTCTCAGGGCAGCAGAAAATACTGCCTTCTCATTGGTAAATTATTTATCTGATTGTTGACAGATGAAAAAATGTCAGGTAGCCAACATTTAAATATCAATCAATTGCTACAAGGGTCACGGGCACATGCTCTTCTTCTGCTGGCTGGTTTACAGATGATCTGGATTGTTCATTAAGTACTATCCAAACAACAACAACACACTGGTGCACACAAAGTCCCAACAGGCAAAAGGGCTCCGTACAAATCCTGATAAGTTAGCAAACACGGATTCTTGGTTAAATCAAGGTTTTGAGATGGCAGTTTCCAATGTTCAACATTTAAAAGGTGGAATGTGAGAGAATGCTGCTAAACATTTGACAGATGACCTCGCACTTTCATAAAACACTCTGCATGGACACTGGTAAGGTCTGCGGAACTAGATGTATTCATAGATTAGAGGATTCAGAAGTCAACAGCCTGACAGAAATGAAACAGACCTGCACGAGACCACCATCTGCATTTGATGCCTGTACAGACGGTAATCTTGGCTTGAGGCACAGGTACAAATGTAAGCTCCATTATGGTAGCTGCTCCCAACACTGCACAGTCACATAGTCTCCTTCAAGAGGTTAGCTGAAGATTAAAGACAAAGTCTTTCAGGCACTCAGATTTATATTAAAGACCCCTTCCCCCCTGCGCACGCGTACACACACATACACACACCTGCATGAGACTCATAGCAACCACTGATTATCTCATTTAAATGCACACTGATTATCATCTTATAATTAAAATATATAGATATGTCATCAAAGGCCACAAATGACAGGAAAAAAAAATCTATAAATCACTACTGACAGGCACCATGTGGAGTGTGCAGACACATATACAAAGACACAGTGTCAATGTGCTTTGTTAAGGTCTTAACTGAGATCATTTGGTCTTCATAACTTCACCGTGTCACCTTCTTTCATTTAGGAACTTCATAAGTTATCAGTAAGGGCTCTGGATTTCTATTTACATAGGAAGACCAAGGACAAGAAGAGGTAACTCCACATTCTTAAATGTACATTACAAAGTTAAAATGGCAAATCTTGTTATTCAAAATCTTCATTCAGTAAAATTACTGATAGCATATCTCAACAATTATACAGCTATTATATAATTTTTTTTTTGCTATTCTGATGATTTCACTTGATTGAGGATAAACAGCAAGTCCCGCTGACATTCTCTTGGTGGCACAGTCTTCCCTCGTCTCACTAATGCTAACGCTCTTCGGTGTGCGTCTGATCATCGTGGCAGAGCAGAGACTATTGGTTCACTAATGCTCTTCCTTTTAGATCAATGAACTCACAGCCTTGATTTAAAATTAAGGAGCTTGTGGGTTGGTTAATTAGACATGTTTCAAGTCATCTTTGTTTGCAGCTCGTCATTATCCTTCAGCAATGGACGGGAAGAGAGAGCACTCCACCATTCTGCCGGGCAATCTCTGCTCTCCAGTATCATTTCCCAAAATTAGCAAAGTCCGCAAAGGCATCCTGTTTGGGCTGTGGGACCATTGCAGGGTTCATCATTCCCATCCCCATTGCAGTTGGCATTCCCATGTTCATCCCCATCCCCATCATGCCCTGGTTGGGCACCATCCCCATTGTGCCCTGGTTGGGCACCATCCCCATCATGCCCTGGTTGGGCACCATCCCCATCCCCATCCCCATTCCAGCCCCAGGGTGCATCATGGGATTTACAGGTGGTCTGACTGTAGCAGCTCCAAGGCTCATCATGGAAAACCCCTGGGAGAGCATGTTGGCAGGTGCCTGGTTACCTAGAAATGACAAACAAAGTCAATACAAGTACCAAACTGTGAATGATGTGATTGGCTGCTTGCTTTGAGCTCTTCTCACCTTGCTGGAGGGCATTCAGGCTGGGCTGGTTAGGCTTGGGTTGCTGCATGCCTGGACCCAGGAAGTCCAGGCTGATGTTGACTGAGTGGTCTGACCAGGTGGAAGGGAGCGAGGTTTTGGATGAGACATTCTGAGCTACTCCATGCTGCACAGGCTGCTGGGGTATGATGGGCTGGAGAGGACCCCCCGTGCTCTGAAGGGGCTGTAAAAACACGCAAACGGACATGAATTAAGAAAAAATACATACAATTCTAAAGTACTGTGTCTAATAGCAACACTGAAACACATAAAAAACATCTTAATATTTAAAGTCATGACAGGAATGTTTAACCTAAAACTTGACCTCAAGAGCATTGATGGAACCTGCTACATTCTCCTTCTGAACTCAATGCAACATTGGTGTCTTTTAAGCTAAAGAAATACAGTTTTTGAAAAGTAGGTCACCAGTATTTTAACAAGAAAATGGAGTTGACATCCACAAGTGTTTGTTGGGTTTTTAATGTTTCTGTTCCTCAAACTGATCCTTTTCATTCTGCATGTCAGTAACAGAAGGAGTGGGTGGTTAGTAGGTGGTCTCTAGGGGAGACGAGCATCTGGCGAGGCTGCACGTTAACCCTCCGCCATCATGCTCATCCTCCATCTTCCAATCATGGGATTTATGTCTCTATCACAGCAGAATTTGCTGGTGGAACGCTGTCAATGGACAGTGTCAATAGTTCAGTTTCACCAGTTTTTTCATGTACTGCAGCTGAATCTAAAATCTTGGCTTTTTCCAACTAAAACCCATGTTTGACAACCAAGGGCAAGATTAGGATTAAAAAACACAGTTTTTGGTGTATTGCTGTACATATTTTCTGTGTAACAATAACAGTTTGGTCATTTGATTACATATGTCTGTCCATCATTGCTGGATGAACTCTGCACTATGTGCTGCTTAAGTTACTACAACAGTCTCAAAATGATTCTTTGAGGTCACTTTTTTTTTTTTTCATTGTTATTGTATTTAAATGCTGGAAGGTCCTTTGATTAACACCTACTAAGTAATATGTGAAGTATATTGAAAAACCTAAATTGTATTGTTCACTTTTATGGACGTTGGAGTTATTAAGGATACAGTGATTTCTCTTCAGGGAGAAAATGTAGAATTGTCTTGCAGTGATATGCATATCTTTAAATTATTTAAGGGGGATGTGCGCGTATGGATGCAGTCATGTTTACCTGTGACCGAGACTGAGGCAGGACGGTGGTGCTCATGCTCTGTGTACTGTTCATGCTGAAGTTAAGGCTCTGGGAGGATGTGAGAGACTGAGTCGGTGCCATCAAGTCAAACAGGTCTGCTGAGGCAGGACCAGGTCCTGTAGCTGAGATTGGGTTAAGGCCAGGGGCGGGGGCGGGGGCAGGGGCAGGACCTCCTGTCATAGCCCCAAAAAGGTCAATTCCACTGTTGTTGACAGTCTGAGCAGATGCTGGCATCTGACCTCCAGGAAAGGCATTCCACTCTCCAAATTCTCCATTGCTACTCGAGGCTGGTGCTACCACAACAGAAAATATAGAAACGGTTAACTGCGTGAGCAGCAATGAAACAGATAAACATGCAAATCTGATCCAGGTCAACAGCTTCTTCGGTTCACTTTTACTGAGTCTCCTCTCAGTGACCATTGCTTTAGTTTTAAATTTTCATTGAACTAGCCCTGCTTTTTCCTTCCTCTCAATCTTTCTCAGCCTTCTCCTCCCCAACAACTTCTTCCTATGTCCCTGTCTCCTTGTCATCCATAACAGGAGTTGATGTGTGTCTGTTCTTGTTATGCAGAGCAGGTAGCAAGCTCCATATGGTCAGGGCTTCTCCCCAGCATTTCTCTGAATATTCTAGTAGTATAGCTAGTGCACATGCATACACACACTTAAAAAAAAAAACAACAACAAAAAAACAAAGGAAATAAGAAAGATATCCACAAACCGGTTCCTGAGGAGAGGCCGACAGACGCAGCAGGTGAGGAGAAGTCGGCAAATCCAGCCATCAGGTCTGTGTTGAGAAAGAGACAAAACATCAATTCTAAACAAATGAGCTCTGGTTGTCGTTCTACCATACTTAGCATTCCTTCAGTGTCAGTAGTGCAGGAGGTGGGGAGGGGGAGTGGAGGTAGATCGGTAGAGAACACCAAACATCTGTTCAATGTTTCCACCTTCTTCATTCACAGGGGACTGCTCCAAAAAAACATCTGGTGCACTTAGTTCCTATACATCAAACTCTCTTCCCCCTGCTGTCCCTGAAATCATCGGCTAGTATCAGCACCTGGCCACTGTCACTGAAGTCTAGACTTGAAGTTTCTAAGTGTCCAATGTTCTATCACCGACAAATTATTCCTTTGTCTATAGATACAGTATATCCAATTTGCTTGAATAAGCAACACATCAATAAAGCATATGCCATCCTGGAAGGTTTTACATTATCCCAGGAATCCAAAACATTGCAATCACAGCAATTCCTGGAAATTTCATCATCTCTGGATGTGAAGAAAAACATTCACCAACAAAAATCACTGCTGAAGACTGCAGAGTTCCTCATTACCCGTTCCCATTACTCATGGTGCAAAGGTTAGCCGCACACCTTAGAGCAGTGTATAAAACCATGGAAATGATTTAAATATGAATGATTTCCTAGTATGACAACAGAGCATATTTCCTAAAGTGTCAGAGTGACATACCAGAGGCAGGAGTTTGGCTGGGTGCCACGTCCACCATTAGCAGATCAGCAAGGCCAGTGCTAGTGGGCTGAGGTGCTGTTGGTTGGGACTGAAATAGGGAGGAAATCTGATCAGGACACTGTCTGCACACATGCATACATCAGCTTTTATTCTGCATGTTGCTGCAGATCTTTCCTACCCGTTTGGTGGTGGTGGTGTCAGGGCTCTTGTCTCCTGTGTAGTGGGCTGCAGCTCCCAAGTCCACTTTCTTGGACGGGGCACCCCGTTTCCTTGTTGCTGTGGTCTCTGTTGCTTGAACTATGTGCACACTCTTGGTAGTAACTGTCTCTTCATCCTTAAATTCTTTGACTGACTGACCATTGTGTGATGAGCGGCCCCGATCCTCTTCGTTGTCACTATGGAGACAATATTTACATATTAAATCCATCTGAGAATGGAAAGCACAGAAACTGGACCTACTGGTACGTTAAATTTATCAGCATCAACATTTAAATTTCCAACCTGAATCGATCTGGCGAGTCATCTCTATCCTTCTTTCGAAATCTGTTTATGGTATCATCGATGGTGCTCCCAATTTTGTCGCTGATCTCTCCCAGCTTGTCACTGAAAGGAAATGAACCTTTATTCTTATCCCAGTCATCGTCCCATCTTCCCCTGGTGTCGCTGGAGTCGTACCGGTCCCCCGCTGGGGAGAGAAGAGGCATCAGTTAAAACCCAGCTTTCTTGCCATGACTCCACTGATGTTATTCACGCAGAGGAGACTTACAGTAACCCCGGTATCCCATGCTGTCAGAGGAAACTCCAACATATTTGTCTTTGTTCTTTTTGGCCTTTTTCCTTTCCTCCCTGAGCCTCTCGTCGTCCTGGATAAACTCCACCAACTCCTTTACCCTCTGACGCACGTTCACACCTTGGTCCTTCCCATTCTCATCTGCAGAGTTGGTCCAGACATTATTGGTAAATACAGTACAAGACTACAATGTACAGAAAAACTACAAAATCCAATTCTAAAAATGCAACATAATAAAACAAACAAACGTGAAAGTGGTAATAAGATGACTTTTGTAAGAGTTTGGACCCGAGTGACAGTTCTAGATCTGGTTTATAAACTACATTGTGAAGTGTTAGCGCCCATGGGATGGCTAACTCGCACACCTGTGATGGCACCTTTAATGCTACATACAGTTTTAGAGCAACACTTGCTGACAAATACCACAAGAGATTCCAGACTGTTGAGAAGTCATAGATCAAAAAAGAGAGGGAAAGAAATTCCACTTTAATAACTTCAACAATGACAATAAGATGTCAGAATCATCCCCCTGTCCCAGTCTTTCAGACATTAAATTCAGAATGAGTGCAAATTTAAGTATCTCCATTTCTGATTAAAATTGAAATAAAATCAAATGTACAACTTGTTTCTGCAAACAATAAAGTATTACATAGTATTTGAAGTCAACATGTTTCAAAGCTATGATTTTCCTGACCTAAACACCACTCCTTAGCATACGAGAAGGCTAATTTTATGCGATTTTCTAAGTGATCCCCCCGCCTCATTCTTACTTGATATAGAATCGATGTAGCTTGATGTTTAGCCCTCGGGGCATCCTTTCACTGCTTTTTTGTTCTTCATGTACCAAACATTTTCATTGCCTGACAGGTCCGGACTGCAGGCAACTTTACCAGCAAAACTTCTTTTCTACATAGCAATGCTGTTTTACTGCACACATTAAGGAGTTTGCTGATATAAGCACGGCCTTTCTTGAAAAAAGATGCTGACTTGATGGCAGGAAATGTTGTTTCAAAACCACAGTATGTCATTCAGTGTTCATTTTGTCATCGTGTACCCATGGTGCCATCTGCATCAGTGTACCTTTACACTAGAGTGCCATTTTAACCACTGAGATTTAGAAAACAGGTCTCCAAATCCAAGTTGAACATGAAAAACATAAGTGATCTTAGGTTCTGTTCATCTGGGAGGCCAGGAGAAAGACCAAAATGACAACTTACCAACACAATGGTAGCTTTCCAAAGACCTCAGGTCATAAATATGTTCTCTGGCACTGGTAACCACCCTCTCTGAGCCATTCTTGATCAGATGTGCCAGCAACAGCAGGGACTGGATGTCACATACAAAAGGTCACATAAGGTTGGATTTTTTTTTTTTTTTTTTGCATTATTACAATCATATTATTAATGTGAGAATGTTATATTTATTCAAGATTAGATGTGTTTAATGGAGTACTAACTTGGATCAGATAAAACTGTACTTCTGTTTTTTGCCAGAAGTACATGCAAATCAAATGTATACTGTTTGAAGTCTGTGTTCAGCTGTTAGGCTTTATAACAAATGTGTTTATACGGGATATTGCAGCAGTATGAAAGCAGACCTTGTAAACTCTCCTCCAGTTTTTCTTGTTGTCCCTCAGCATGCGATTCCACAGCATGTTCATCACCTCTGGGAACTGCTCGTACATGAAGGTGGCTCTGATTACAAGAACAATCACACAGGAAAAGAGAAGGACAATCAATCTGGGTTTAAAGAAGATGCTTTACAACCAGCAACTGGACTGGTTACTCTGATGACACACTGGTATCGTTAGCCAAAGCCTACTTTTGATACCCTAGGAACTAAATTCACTCAACTTTCTGGAATAACTGGTTGTTTCAGCACACATGTTTGTGTTCCCACAGGGTTTAAAGAACAATGAAGTAAATTAGTCAAATAGTTTTTTTCAAAAACTGTCATTTTAAGCATGTCATAATGTCTCCCACAGAACACCTATAACAACCCATGTAAATTTAGCAATGGTTATATATCAATTTATGTTTTTTACAGTAGTTTGAAATGTCTAGATAAACACTAAGCTTTGCCTTGGTATTACCCGGGATTCAGTCCTATAAATAGGTTACTGTGGTGCAGAAAAATCCTGCAAGCTTCTTGAAAATGCCTTAAAGACAGTGTTTGTGGTTTGCTTGTTACATTTTCTTTTGTTTAAGCAGCATATAGTGTTGTTCCTACTTTGAGATTTCACTCATTTGCTGTCCTGATGGTCCCCAGGGCTCATCGTTGGTGGCTTCTCGAACTTTAGACTCCACTTCTGAGTAGTTCATCACCACATTGGTTCTAGAGCAGAAAAAACAGAATTTGATTAACACAGATGTCACGGTGTTATCTTTAGTAGAAGAACACAACCATCATCAGCTCCAACATGTGGGTTAACTGAGTGAGATGAAAAGTACTCTTGTTAAAGTCACACCCAGGACTCTGAATTTGATCTACATGCAGAAACAGTGCTTATAAATCAGACCACACATTAGTTTGCATAAAAATAAAAATACAAGAGAAGTTTAAAACATGATCTCCATTTAGCTTCTGTCTATTAGCTTGATCAACAACTGTTTCACAGATTTCCTCACTGTAAACAAACAGCCCATCAGTCCAAAAGGAAATCCTGCCACAACATGACCTAAAACATAGTGAGTCACAACATTTTGGCTGTGCAACCTATGAACAACTGCCACATCAGCAAAAAAAGGGCCTGAGAGGGCAGCATTGATTTCACACTCTGGGTTGTAAACGTGTTACTTCTGTAAGCAACTGGAAAAAGTGATGAATCTAAAAACCCACATATTTTTATCATTAAACTAAGCTTATGCCAGCAAACTGACATAAAAATGATTGTGCCAGTTGGCAGGCTCCATTTACAGGCATCTTCGATCTCTCTCGCCATATTTACAGAACAAGACACGCTTGCACTTGGTGAGAAACATAATTCGGCATGAAATGAAGAAAAATACCCTCATCTCTTCACCAGCAGCAGCCTCTATGATATCAACCAGATAAAACGGAAGTTGCAATTCTTTCTCACACTGACACATGAACATACCAATTCTTGCATGACACAGAATAACGTTCTTAACTTGTTATTTTTATCACTGCAAACTTTACTTTTAACCCCTGATGATGGCACTGTCAGTTTACTGATGTATCTATTTTAGTTTAAACAATTATTACTATCTTTATTCATGTATTTCTATTTTAGTCCGTCAATCAGAGGTTATACACTACTAAACCTTTAATTACTGCACACAATATAGTGCAGACCCCTGAGACACACGTGTGGATAAAGCAGGTAAAAAAAAAAATGGATGGATGGATGGACAATATCGTGCCATTCTTTTTTTAAATTGAAGTTTCAAATTAGTTGAAAAAACACCACAGACACAACTTCAAAGATTACTTTTAGTACTGATAACTATAACGTCGAATGCTAAACTTCAAGATCAAAATTCGCCAAACGGAAATGCGGCCACTGTGTTTTAAAAACTGAGTAATCACGACACTCAGTTTGAACTCGTGTAGACTAACAACCTAGTCATTTGAAATGCTGCGTCAGAATAAGTAATAATTATCTTAAAAGATTATAGTCTACTTTGATACATTTTAACAACTCAAGCTGCTACAGTAATCGGTTAGCTACAGCAAGATTTCATGTAACTCAACGATAACTGGTGTTATCTCGAGAACAGGGAGTCAATAACATTCCACTCTCACACTAAACCAAGCTCTGAAAAGATTTTCGCACATCTGCAGCAAAACAGCTATACGACTATATGAAAATTAGCCAGGGCCCAATATGCATTCCCTGCCGATTATTCAGTCAAGGAGCTGTCAAACTAGCTTAGCTGGCTAACCTGGTCCGTTAGCCACCTAGCCAGGCTGCTCGATAATTAGCTAGCTAAGTGTACTAGCTTGGACGGAGAACTTTCAACCAACAACTCCCAAATCTTTCAGAAGACCAAAACATATGTACTAATGAAAATACGCTAAAACAAAGGCAAAGTCACATAAACTATTACTTATAAAAATGTATATATTTAATATGACCTAACTTACTGGTAGCGTATAGGCAAGCTAACTTCTCCGAGCGCCGTGACGTAAAAGTTTTGGGTACGTGTCTCTTTCAAACAGGTAAACTACAGGCATAAATGACACATAAGAAACACGACACAGTGAGAAGGTACTTACGCTTTGTCAACGAACTCCTTGACCTTCCACATGTTCAGCATCTTGGCTCCGTGAGAAGCGTCTTTCTGCCACGGCACAGCGACAGGAGAACACCGAAACCAAACCTTGAACTTTGGAAAGTAAACTCTTCCACTCTTCCTCACCTCTCAATCACAGGAGGCCGAGCGCACTAGCACACAGACGGGACTGGTTAATACAGGAAATGCTGCGCACGCCACTACCGTAAAGCTTCATGGGAATTGTAGTTTTGTTTTAGGGTCATCTGTCCCTATCTCTGGACAAACAACGCAGTAAGACATCTGGTTAAACCCTTTTAGTCCTGTTCAGCCGTTTAAATTAGAAAAAGTCAAGATTGATGACTTTAATATTCAATGTCAATTTCAAACTATTTTGTTATTGGTTTCGAGAGTGTAAACTACTTAGTTTCAAAATCTCGCAGGTAAACATTGAGTGAAAAAAGCTTCTCCTTTTATTATTTAAGTGTTTTTCATCTTTAGTGAGTAACATTTCTGGTTTTGATGATTAAGGCCTTTTTTCCACTACAGATTCTGATGTCCCTACTTTTTCCAGCATCTCCATGTCATCCTTTGCTGTTATTCTGGGACTCGTTTGTGCTTTTCTTACCAAAGCATGTTTAATATACAGGAAAGAGAACAAACATCATTTTGGACAACATGGAGATATTACAGTTAACTGGTATATCATTATTTGTTTAAATCTGGTACAATCAAGTTATTGGAATCTGAACCAAAAGCTGAACCAGACAATTAGAGGCCCTTTAAATAAAAGAATAATAATTAAAATTGAAATGTTAATGCTGGATCTTCTTTTCTTTGATGTCAGATGAAGAAAATTTGAAGGTAAACCACAACATTTATCAACAGGTTCACCTCTAATTGCCTCCTGGAGCTGGAAAACTATTAGTCATTTTCCAAAGCTGTTTAAAGGTACATTCAACCTTGTGCATGAGTTTTCAGACAAAATATTAATTCAGCAACATCAATAAACAACTGTTGAAAAATTTGTCAGTGTCATTCATAAAGTAGACATTCTAAAAAAACTATAATCTATTCACATGAAATCCATACAGTTGTTAAAATACAGTTTCAATGACAACCTGCAGCTTTACAAAAATGTATAACCTAAACAGGATTTGTAACTAATTGAATAAAAAAACAAAACAAACAAATGTATTGAATGAAATGATATTTCTGCTAAGTTGCCAAGGGTAGCGGGTCAACACTCTTGCGCGATCTCCATCCCTCCTCATCTGGCATTCAGGCGTGCTGCAGTGACCCAGTGATGCTGTGTGACAGGCCAGGCAGGGCCCTGGCTGTTTGTGTCAATCCAGATCAATCACCCCCTCTCCTGGACGGACAACGTCATCAACACAAGGAAAAGGTCACAGGGTGTACTCAAGCCAGGCCTGATGAGGTGAGCAAGGAGGTCAGCACAGAGCACTGAACAGCCTTCACTGCCTGCAAGGCAGAGAAGAATTTTATAGAGGAAGAACCAAATGACAACTCTTTTAAACTACTTTTCTTCAAATTCTCCTGTGACAAGTTGTGTGTCAAAAGTATTAAGACGCTTTATTGCATTGATTGATATTCCACTGGGCCGTACAAACTTCCAGATGTTCGCATTGTGACAGGCACTCAATTCTCTAATGATACGTGTAAATACAGCCAACAGCTTATGCTTCTATAGGAGAGCGGGAAGAAACAACACAATAGCCAAAATACAACCCATTTGAGAAAAAACCCAACAAGAAACAGCTCTTAACGGCCCAGAATGCACTGCACCCAGGGGAGCTACCTCAATTACTGTTACACGTCCAAAGAGGAGAACTCTGGAAGAAGTGATTGCCAAGATGGAAATGGCTGCATATCTGTGTGTGTGTGTGTGTGTGTGTGTGTGTGTGTGTGTGTGTGTGTGTGTGTGTGTGAGAGAGAGAGAGAGAGAGAGAGAGAGAGACAGAGAGATAGGAAGAGAGAGAGAGAGAGAAAGAGAGAGCGCCTGTTCGTGTATGTGTGAGTGTGTTTTTCGTGTCAGTGTGGTAGGCTGGAGGGGGATGGAGAGAAAGGCACTCAGTAAAAAGATCTCTCAGAAACACTTTGCCTCAGTGACGTTGACGCGAGCTGTTGATTGACATGCACTTCTCGAAAGAAAGCAGAGCTATCAACCTATATCTGCTTCGCATTAAGAATGGCAAGGTCCTCGGGGAGGGGCCTAAGTGGTAAATGATGTAGCTGGAGACACTCTCTGTCAACAACCTGTGTGTATGTGGTCAAATGTAAGTGCTGAAGCTGGCAAAGTATTCAATCAAAGCTTTGATTGAAAAACCCACGTGTCCTCAAAGATCAGGGATCTGTACATCTATGTCGGATGCATGAGTGTGTGTGAAGGGGCGTCTCATCTTTGAGATGGTCTCTGCAGTCATGTTGAGGTGAGCAAATGTAGAAATCAGATCTCAAACCATATTTATACAATTAAATTTTGTCTGTTTTTTATTTGAAAGAATAAAGAAAATTCTTTTTTTTTAAAAAGTGCACTGAAGATTTATTTTCCTGCAGAGCAAATGTTTGTCTTTCTTTGATGCTCCATATTTTTTTTGATGATGTTCCATCCATTGTCTTGCTGTTTGGTTCATTATCAATTTTGTCTTCTTATCCACGATGTAAAAACTTTTGTCGCCAGATGTAATTGTAACCCACGCAGCACTAGGGGGCACTCTGACTGTTCATGAACTGGTGCTTGCTGGGTTTTGCACAGACAGTGGTGAATTTGTTTATTGTCTGTGCGTGCGTGCGTGTCTGTCAGTCACTGCAGCCGCTGGGGGTCTAGTCTGTGTATTTACACGGTCGAATTTCCCATGACAACTGTGGTCAGAACATCGTCTCAGTTCGGGAATGTACACTAAAAGACGTGGCTTCTACTCCTCTATCATGTGCTTGTAATCTCTGTAAACGCTGTGTGTGTTTTTTCTTTGCACTTTTACAGAGTCATTAGGAAACAATGTTCATTGTTTTCTATATTAGCTAACTAACCCTCCCGCCCGCCTTTGTGCCTGCAGAGGTTGTTCTGATCTGCGGAGTCACTCGCTGGGGCCCAGTTTTCCTCTTGTCAAAGCGAGAGTTCTTTGGCTGCTGTTATATTTCAGGCTGTTATTGTTGGCCCCCACACAGCCTCAGTAAGATCTTTAGTCCTTTTTCCCAAGCGATATAACCCCCGCACAAATCACACAGTATCTGACCCCTGTCTCCCAGACACATGACAGGTCCGCCGTGGTAAGTGCCTGTGAACATTCGGGCCAGGACTATTGTCTTAGGGCGCTTATTTATTTGTGAATCTACTCTTTTATGCAAAGCTGTAAGTAAATGTGTGTTTTTATGTGGTGAGTGTATCTGCATTGGGTTCAGTATGCAAGTACTGAATGTATGAAACAATGAACACTTATCATATGTTCAAAGTTGCACTGACAACCTGCTGTGATCTCAAACTACACACAGATGTTCTTAATGGGACCAAAGTTGCGTTCACATTCTTGTGGATAGCCAGTCTTTTCTCTCAACAGGAGAGAATTGTTGCTATGGTGAGAAAAAGGACTTTTTTCTTTTAAATATGAGAACTTTCGATGCAACCTGCCCTGCAAGTGTTAGCCCTGCAAACACCAGTGAGGATTTAAGGGTGGTTGATTTCGGTGGGCAAGTGAAACTTCTCTCGTCACATTTCTCTCTGTAAGGAAATGAGCTTGGCAGAATTGTCAAGGCTTTTGTTTATGAGTCTGAATGCTGTAACAGAACTCGACGTCTTGTGAATGGCTGACACACAAAGAAACCCACACAGGTAAGCTGGAGTCCACGGAGCATCTGCTCCTTTACAACCAGATTGAATTAGCAATTACATAGAGTAAAAAGGAGGGAAAAAAAACATCTGGAGCTGTAAGCTGCGGAGGTTATAAATCTGAGAGGGGGTATATGAAAATGAGCCAAAGATTCTCAAGGACGGTGTCTGTGATTGGCCCTTTACGTGCCAGCAGTGTCAAAAGTACCTGAGGCAATGGGAGAAATGGGACAGAGCAGAGGGCATTGGAGGGCAAATGGAACAACAGTTGAATGAAGAGGTAGAGTGCACATATGAGAAACATTGTGAGATCGTATAGGGGACAGAAGTGCAGTATTAGCAAAAAAAAAAAAAAAAAAAAAAGAC
>BJFM01002065.1:91665-108975 GCA_016586285.1 Arothron firmamentum | reverse complement strand
TGTGTGTGTGTGTGTGTGTGTGTGTGTGTGTGTGTGTGTGTGCGTATAAGTGTGTGTCGAAAATCACTGGCCTCTATCGTGACCTCATTAGGGAGAAATGAAGGGTGGACTTGTCCCCATCACCAGATACCATAGGCGCTTCAAAGTGTGAATGACATTAATATGTCTCTGCCTCCGTATGAATGTCTGTCGGACTATCTATCTGCACTGGAACAGATGAGGGGTGAAAAAAAAAGCTATCCCTCTGAAGTATCTCCTTCCATCACTAATTAGCATGTGAATAAATTGAATAAATAATCTATATATTATTTATGGAATTGCTTTTTATCATGAATCAACATAACAAAAAGCCTGTCTCATGTGCTCAGCGCAGCGGCCATTGTACTGTCAGCTGAGCTAAAGAGGATGCGTCTGGACAAATAGCTTATCTTTTTTCCCCCGTTTAAGTAGAACAATAAGGATAAGTGTTGAACACGCTTGTTTAACACACAGAGTTCACTTGCCTCCTCTACTTTTTTCCCTGCCAGCAGTGGTGAAATCCATCTTTCTCTCGCTATCTCGCTAACATCCATTACATACCTCAGCCCCTCACCTCCCTACTCATTAGGGCGACACACTGTAAATTAGCAGCAGCAATTACAGGAAATATAAAGCATAGGCTCTGCCGGGCTCCCTGTGACAGGTACCACACAGATCACAGGCAGACACCCGCAGTCATCGGGATAATTACTGTGGGAAACGACCACGCGCTCTTGTAAGCGCCAAATCCAAATGCGACAGTGCACTCATTCTTGGTTTGTCTGCACTCAAATATGCTGTTTCTTAGCGGTGCAGTCATTTAAAGGCAGCTCATTTGCACCTGCAGAGACAGTACACAACTTCTTTCCATTGCTTCATTCTGTGATGTCCATTGTGACTATTTTCCAACATAGGATATTATTAATATTCATTTCTCCTCTCCTTGTCTTCGGCTCGCTGTCTGCCTCCATCCTGAACACCCTCCTCCTCCTCTCCCTGCACTTCCATCCTCTCTCCTTTCTGTTTCTTTCCTTTCTTTATGCGGGATCCCCATGGGGACCCCTGTTTTTCTTTCAAATACGCCTCTCCGCTTTCTCCCTTCATGTGTCCAGGCAGGGAGGAGAATGAGAACGAGGAGGAGGAGGAGAGCGCGGCGTTGAGGAATATGTGCATTAATATATTTCATTAGGACGCTGGTAGCACACAGGCTCATGAACCGCACCTGTCTTGATGTGTGAAGGCTCCGCCATCGGGTTCCCGAGGAGCAGTTCTCCAGGAATAGCGTCCTTTAATATTCTATCTCTGGAGGTCTGCTGGCTGCCCCATTGTCCTCCTCCCACACTGACCACTCTATTTGGGCCTTAATGGCTGCTGAAAATAAAGAGCATATTGCTTCACCTATTGTATGTGTGTATTCATGATTTATGAGTGTACGAATGTGTGTGTGTGCAGGGAAAGCGGTATCCCTGGAGCCACGCTGTGCAGCATGGCAACAGTGCTCGGATTGCTAATCAAAACTCATTCTTATTTTCTTTAACACTGAGTGTGTAACCTCCATAATTCAATATCCCACCTCTTACCGCCGAACTGTGTGCGGTGCAACCCACTTTAGTGCTTGTCAGCAAAGTATCAACTCTGTTATTAGATGTATTGGAGAAAAAGCCCTGAGTAGTTGCACAACCCCCGAGCAATTAGGGAGGCTAACGTACAGAAAATGCACGCTGTGTTTACGAGTGCTTAATTCAACAGTACTTCCAGATCATCCGCCGCTCCCCCTTGGCATTACGGAAGCCTTCAGTTACCATCGAGACCCTCGGACACGTTGAGGTCAGCAGAATCTTAGGATCCGCTGTTTTCACCAGCTAATCCAATCGTAGCCACCTAAATTAGATATGCAAAAATAAAAAAGAAATTAATTTTCTGCTGATGACCGGGTATGCAAATGATGACTCAATTATGGTGGGCTGGTGCGCTTGCAATTAATAACCTTGGAATCATCATTAACTAATATGTTTAGGAGGAAACTTGTCAGGCTAACCATGTTCACCATACCATCAGTAATGCATTAATGAATTAGATTCATTAGAGAATGGGATCGGAGCGGGGGAAGGGGGAATACAGGCCTGTTCCTGACCTGTGGAATTAGCAGCATGTTCTCATTCTCACTGCCAGCTATTTGGTGATATTTCTCATATAAAATGAGACATCTCAGTCAAGCCTTAGTCCTGAATGGCTTCTGAGTTATATGAAATGGAGCACATATTTAAAAATGACAACTGACCATAATCACAGACAGGAGGTAACTTTAATTTAACATTGTGAGAGTCCAAAAATTATCTTACAGCTCAGTTTTCATCAAAAACAATAACAATCTATACAGTAGATTTTTTTTTCTTCTCTTATATCATAGAGCTGTTCAGTGTATTTGCAGTCAGAGACGAAACAGAGGAAAAATAGACACCAGCTATTTGGTTTGCATCTTTTTTTTTTTTGTTTGTTACCTAAATACAAAACTTTGTCACCCTTTATCAATATTCATCGTCAGGATGGGACTTACAAAGAAGCCATTGTATGACAACAGACCTCTGTAGTTCATTTGAAACAGATACGGTGCAGCCCCTCCCACCCCAGCCCGGTCGGCACAGGCACACAAGCGCCTGAAAAACACTCGTCTGTCAGCAGGCACCTCTGCTAAAACGTTCTTTCTACCCATTTAACAAAACCAGGCTCTAGAAAAGAAATGTGAAGAGAAAAGCCCTATTCTCTGTCCAGCAACAGCTTGAAGACACACAGCGGACACAAAGGAAAGACTGCAGAAATGGCTGAGGCCAAGAGGCTCCGTTTCATGCTTCCTCCCTGGTTCCTGCTCTGTCTCGCCAGTAATGACGCTGTATTGTGGGGATATAGGGAGGGAGGAACTCGGGTGGGTTGACTGTGACTCCATGTGTGTGATTAGAATTGTGCTGTGACTTGTCTTTACTGTGCACACCTTGTACTACAATTACAGCTCCATGTTGTCGCACTGCTGTGATCCTGTGACTGAGGGGCATTACTGTCATGCGGATGAAGTGATTTCATTCACTGGAAGAAAAACAAAGCTACATAATTGCTACAAAAAAGTGTTTCTCTTGACACTAAAGTGCTATGAGCACAGTTAAGACAGGCCTGTCAGCGTCGACTGTCCCTCAGAGTGTGCCGCTGTTACTGTATTATAGTTCATCGCATTGTATTGTGTTATGTTGTTGACTTATGGCTCTTTTTAATTCTAGTCTGTCTTCACCACTAAACAAAGTAGGATTGTGCTTTGTCCCCAAGTTCCCATGAATTCCTCTGTGGCAGCGGACAATTGTGGCGAGGCTAGAAAACTGTACATGTGATTGAATGAAGAATGGGTTTGCATTGTTAAGGCATTTAGACTGCTGGTAAAGATTACAGTGACAGAAAAACAAAAAGAGTATATAGATACAGTATGTAAGCAGGCAGTAAAAAAAGACACAGGAAAAGAAAGAACAGTGGGGGAAGAGAAACACAAAGAAAGAAAATTACAGAGCAGTTTCGTAGTTCTCTTGATGTTCCACGCACAAAAAAAGAAAGTGTCACTCAAGAGAAGAACCCATGCATATTATCATTCAAGAACAGTTTCAATCTGAAAGCCTCAGAGTTCAAACGAAAAGATATAGATTTACAGTATATATTAATGTGTGTATATATTCTTAAAAAAATCTACCTCAACCAAATACTCTGAATAAGTTGCTACTTTTTTTTGCCATACAATAAACAATTTTATAAGGAAAAAAAAAGAGTTTTCTTTTATTAACTTACAAATAATAGAAAAATAGACAACGGCATGTTTCTGGATCAACAAATGAAAGCATGGTTTACCAATGCAAACAGTCAACATACAAAACAAACATTAAAGATAAAAAAGTCACATTTAAATAGTGAGAGACGACAGTAAATAATGAAACAAACACTGTGAAATATGTTCACTTACTGTATTAAACTTACACAATACAACTAAACGGGTGAGAGGCAATGTACAAATACAATGGATAAATACATTATTTATAGGATATTTTACAGGAATCCCCATTTGTATCCAAATCCATGTTTCTCATGTTTATAAGAAGAGATATTGACAACACACAGTAAATCTATATCGTGTACTGAGAAGCTGCCTTAAGACATTTAATGTTTACATTTTAAACTATAGCTATTGCCAAAAGAAACGTAATGACAAATGAAAAGGTTGACGTTTTTATATACAAAAATATATCACACGTATCACACATTTATTCTAATTTGATATCCGCTAGGCTCCGTCGTTACAGTGCTAACCCAACACGCACGTCTTCTGGCTTTTTCAAGTCAATTTTGGCTGAGTCATCGCCTTTTTCTTCATGTGACAAGCAGAAAACCATATTGCAAACCGCTCAATCCTCACAGTTTTCATCAAAATTCAAGAAGCAAACAAACCAAAAGGACAAAAAGAAAGAAAGGCATATTTTCTAATGTTGACAGAGGGTTGTTTTGTTATACCATATTTGGATTCATCTGATAATTAGCAGCAAAACTCAGGGTGGATTTCATTTTGTTCGGTAATTCTTTGTTTCTTTGAGTTGTTGACCTTACTTCCACTTGGCAAGTGCGTTGTTATGTGGTTTTTAGCGAGCAGGCAGAGCGAGGGAAAGCATCTCCTATTGTGTCCAAGGTCACGTAAACTTTCGCGGCCACACCGACACTTCACTGCTGTTTGTGCAAGTTGCGGTATGGGGTCTCCAGTAATCAAACCCAAACCTTACAGGCATAAACATAAAGATAAATAAATGCTCTTTTCATGAGGTCAGTGTCACACTCTGGGTAAACTATCAGTCTCGAGACACTCCATCATCCAATATGGTGTCAGAGAAGCTACACTAATTCAACCAAGAGGGAAATAACATCAGAAAGGTTCATATTGTCACGTTCTTCCTCCACCCCGTCCCTTCAGTTGAAATCCCATTGGAAAGGCCTGAGTTTAACAGAGTCAGGTGTCTTATCTTGACCATAGTGTAGACTAGCCAGACTCTGCTACTGTGTATTTTCTTCTCAACATTCCCCGATCCGCAGCTACCCCAGATCCTCTACATGGGTGGAACGATCATCCCTGGAATCGCTGCTTTGTGGGAAAAGAGGGGGAGGAAGATGGGGGTGGGTAAAGATAGAGAGAGGGAGAGAGGTCAGTGATGTGATTGCTGGGTTTCATCTGTCATCACAACAGTCACATAACAGAAATGCACTCCAGCATCTGGTGAACAAAAAAACCTCTCTCATTATCTGCTCATTTTGAGGCCCCAAAATCAAAACATTTTTCTTCTCTGTGCTGCTAACCCGACACACACCAACACTGCCCGAGGTTTTCCCCCTTCTTTTAGCGGCCTTGTTAAATAAATGAGTGCTGTTGGTAGTAGTTAAAATTAACACTTTTTAAGCATAAGAGAGGTGTGGCAAAATAAGATGACAGTGGCAATGATTTTATGCTCGGTGTGAACATATAAATGGAGTCCATGAGGTTTTACACACATTTTTAACTACTTAAATCATACTCTGCCCTCCCCCTCACTCCCAACCCCCTCGCCATATCTTTTTACGGCCATCACTCGGAGGAATTTTTCATGTAACATATTGGCTCCCCATTGATTCGCTTTTCTCTTCAATTCGATAATTTCCCTGCTCTGTGTGTGTGTGTGTGTGTCTCAGTGTGATCATTGCACAGTGGCCAATGGCATCTAGGTCACCATGGTCAGTGCTCATCAACGCCGCCGGAGGAAGTGAGGAAGTGCTTAGCTCGGGGCTCTGATAAAGTTTCTCATCCATCATTTCTCTCTCTCAGGATCTCAACACCATACAACATCCTGCCTCGACGAACAGATCCTACACTGCACTGGATGGAAACGGGAGAACAGAATGACCTGTGGTGACATAACATCCCCTCCCACCATCACCACCACCAACCACTACAGAGAACAGACAGGAAGCAGGAAGTGAAAACAGGAAATGGAACACATATGGTGTAACACGCCGTCTCTCTGACAAGTCAGCAGTGACAAATAAAAACAGAAACAAAAAAGCAGAAGGAAGGGTAGGGCAGGATGAGCTAGGGGAACATACGAGCCGCGTGGGATAAAATGAAAAATGGTGAAAAATTAAATGAAAGAGGCATTAACATACTTCAGGAGAAGGCCAGACCCTGCAGCGCGTTGGCCGATGAGTACTTGCTAGAGTCCACAAAAGACTGATCTACAGCGAGGGAGTAGTTTGAAGGGGTTTAAAAGGGAGTGAGAAGAAGGAAAGGAAAATTGGAGGAAGAAGTGGGAGTAAAAGTGAAAAATTGTTATCATAAGATGAAGAAGAGCAGGATTAAAGTTTAATGAACTTGTATTCAGGTAAAAACAAAAAATAACAAAATAAACAACAACCAAACAAAAAAACCCAAACAACAACACAAAAAAACACCGTAGACTTCAAGTTTTAATCTGTCTGAAGTCTCTTTTACACATTATATTTCAACCTCCCCACCCCCACTGCTTACCTTGCAGGCTGTTAGTATTGGCGCTGGTGCAGGTGGGCGGAGGGGAGTTTTGGGGCCGCACGACAGGGGCAAAGGCGCTCTTCTGCTTGACGGCTGCAGACACCATGTTAGCTGGAGAGAAGGAGAAGATGCCGGAGGAGCTGCTGCAGTTGGAGGGCAAGCTGGTCGATGAGGCCATGGTGGGGCTCGATGGGACAACTGAGAGGAAAGAGATGGGCAGGAAATAGGCAGGAGGGTTTAAGGGGGTGAGGGGGGGATGTCCAGGTTGAATGGCAGGGAGGAAAGATGAAGATGGAAAGGGGAGAGCCGAGGTTAGAGAGAAGGCCGAGGACAGAGGACGGGCAGACGGGACGAACAGAAAGGGACTGGTCAATGGACGATGACAGGAGGGATATAATATGTTGGACTCAGATTTCTTTTTTGTGCTTTTGACATTTTTTTGTTGTGTAGTAGCAACCTAGAAATTGCATAAATAGAAAAAGGAAATATTTCTATGGAAACATCATAACAACCCCCTAAGCATTTCTTTTATTTATCTCTTTTTTGTCTTGGACAGCTATACCTGTGTTAACAAGCCAACAAAGAGAATGCTGTTGGGTAGAGAAAGAGGACACTTTAACTCTGCAATTGTTGGTTCTCACATTGACTTATCTTTAAACAAACAGAACATTTGCATGTGACAGCTTTTATTTTTTAATTACCTTGCTTCTGTTCACTCTAAAGTACAATCACTGCTGGACAGCCCAGACTTTTGAAAGCAACAGTGTTTTCTGAAGACTGAGGATCAGTCTCATCAGGCTAAATTATCTACATAGAAAAAAGTATGATAGTATTTATTACCTGCTGATCACTGTTACACTGCTTGCTGTACTATTTTATAGCTTCTTTTGTATATTTATAGCTTGGATTTTCTATTTTTACACATTGCACTGTTTTTATTCAGTTTTACTTGCAGTTTTTTTAATTGGATTTTATGAAGCATATTGTACAAGCACTTTTAAATGCTGTGGGGTCTTTTTAAAAATGAGTTTGAACATGCAAAAGAGTATCTCATTTATGTCTTTATATAAAAAAAGACAATAAATCTACTCTGATTCAGGATGTCATCATCATTTGAGCTCTGGATTAAAACAACTATTTGTACAAAGGCAGGACACAGAATTCTCTGAGAAAAAAAACAAACAAAAAATCTCCAAAGTGCTTGATGCAAATAACTATTAACTTGAAATGTGGCCACCTGCTGTAAACTGTGAGACACAAATGACCAAAATAAATCCTGTCCTTACACCATTCTCTCCATCCACCTCTGCTGGGTTAGTCTTTTGTGTGTTAATACACTAAGAGCATTTTCCTCCTCAATGATTTTACTATCAGCCAAGCCGTATTTCACCTGCCCTCTGATATCTGCTTCTGCCTTTATTGTTGTTATTATCCAACACTTAGCTTTTATGGGTCTTCCTGACAAATCCTTGCAATAAAGTCATAATCCATTTATGAAGGGGACTAACTAATCAATTAATGAAAATTGGACCTACAAAGGCAGGCCGAGGGGCCATTGATTGAAAGTGTCTGTGTGGGGCCGATGAGCCTGTTAAAATACTTGTTAACACCCAGGAATCAAAGTGCCGAAATGGAATTGCTTCTCTAGCAATTAGTTTATTGATTTAATCAAGGGTCTTTAATGTAGAAGCAGAGGTGGTGGGGTGTATGTGTCGGGGTGGGGGTGGCAAGGTGATCTGCTCCTCTGACCAATAAAGTAGGGATTTGCTTTTGACTCTGTTTAAAAAAGAGATGAGCCAGCTGAACTGCATGACTTTTTCCATGTGTGCCACCCTTTATTTCCACCTCTTGTTCTCAGTTCAAACGACTCAGTGTGTCACTCATCACTGTTTTCATTTTGCGTGCTCTGATTCCTGACACCGATACTCACTAGCATAGGGCGAATTGCCTGCAGATCCATTGAGGAAATTGGGCGATGTGCCCAAGGTTGCCATGCCAGAGTTAGCGTAGCCATTCATGCTAGTGGAGACAGAGCTGTAGCTGCTCTGTTGGGGTGTGGAGCTGGGGACATAACCATGAGGTGACACACTGCTTGTGCTCCTACTGAAACCTAAGGACAGGGAAACAGAGGGAGACAGGCCAAAAGAATAGGTGTTAAAGGTATAGCAGATGCAGACAAAACCAATAAAGAAAGCCTACATGCAGTGCTATCCAGTGCTCTTATCCTCACTCAACTACTGAGCTAAAAATAGAAGCACAAAGTATTATTTTTAAAAATCCATATAGCATATGGGAGGACAAGAAAGAAAGAATAATGTTAGATAGAGTTTGCTGCAATTCATCCAGTAAAACAAGAGGCCTTTAACCTTGCTGTTTCCTCTCCAAATTTAGAAGCATTGATGAGGCAATTAGTACTACAGCTCTGCAGCTCTCTTGTAATTTATAAAGGATAAAGCCAGGTTTTCAGACAAGGTTTTTTTTTCTCCTTCAGGAGACATACAGGATGAAGATTAACCATGGATTTCAGGTTCAACATCTTTGAAAAGAAAAAAAAAGAGAGCGAGAGAGAAAAAAACAGCTGGATGTGAACATCAGGAATTTCAACCCTCTAGGTGAGAGAACTGGGGCTCTGCAGGAGCCTCCTCCCTGGTAATTAGGTACCACCGGTCCCCTGTGCTCATCTGTTAAGAGTTGGAAACTGCAGGCCAGGAGTCACACTGCTGATATCTGTTGTTTTCCTCACATCTGTTCATGTTTCCAGATGAAGATGAAGGGGAGAGGCAATGGCAAAAGGAAGCTGACTGGAAGTATTGAGACATATCTAGAGGCCGGTCCATCCACTTCCTGCAGCTTCCCCTGATAGAGGTGATGGATCACCTCCAAGTGCACCCACATCTCTCTCTGTCAGACAAGGGCCGACCCCAGTCTAATATACACACCCCTAGGACCCGCTCATATTTCTCCATCCCACTCCATCCATGGCTCCCTTTTTTCCCCATTCTTCACTCTCATGTCTTGATTCTTTCCTCGTCTTGAGTTTTCTCTGCTTTCCATTGTACCTTCACTACAACTCTTCATTTTTCAATCATCTCGCACTAGGAGTTGATATCTATTCCCTGCCCTGCATCTCTTGCTCATCCTTCCTTTCATTGAAGAAACAATAAATCCATAATCGTCTTCTTCTTCTGTGTGTTTATGCGTGTGTGTGGATTTGCTCACCCTGATTGGCCGATTGTGCCACCTCTGACCCAGTGAATGAGTTTACAGCCATCATGCCAGCATGGACGGACCCGCTGCCAAGACTGGCAAGCTGATTGTGCCCTCGTGGCACTGTTGTGTAGAGGGCCTCTGCGATATCTGCCGCTCTTTTCAGAATCATTTCCTAAAAATGCAGGAAGAAAAAAGAGCTGTTGTCAGATACGAATTTGATACAAGAAAATAAGAGAACGGGGTTACAAGTGTCAGAGAGAAATTGTAATTCAGATTTGCCTTTTATTGGTTGATTTGTTTTTATTTAGTTCAGTTCAGTCACACACGCACGCATGCACGCCCATGCATACATACATACATAAATATGTGTGTGTGTGTGTGTGTGTGTGTGTGTGTGTGTGTGTGTGTGTGTGTGTGTGTTCTAAAACTGATTTATATCGCTTACTGTGTCTCAATTCACTTAGTCCATACTGCAGTAGATGCAAATATTATTCAGGTATCGATCCTATTCTTTTCATATCTGTAGAAGTCTTAATGAATTGATATATTTTTGCTGTGTTTGCTCTACATAACCTGACAGAGACTTTAAGAATTAAAATGCCCTTTTCCCCTGCACCACAGCAATTGGCCAATTAAAGCCTTAAATCCTGAATCTCAATGTACTGTTGCTTTCAATCACTGGCCCCACTCCAGATAGCGCATGTGTAAATGTAGTTGGCTACTGCAGCAGTAAAAGGAGGAAAGCCTTATTAAGCTCATCAAACCATCCTTCCAGCTTCTCCTTTGCTCCTGTACTATTCCTGCAGTCCAAACTCCTACCATACTGTAACTTTATGTAAGACTGTATCAAACAGAGGTAATAACAACTAGGTTGAAGTCAGTCAATCAGTTATGACAAATTATGCAGTAAGTACTTCCTGCCTATTCAGTCAACCGCCAGAAAAATGATAAAAATGTATCTTCATTAATGACTTGCTAACTTCTAAAGTTATTTAACAATAATTTTCCATCAGTGTAACTTGTGGTTTTCATGCATTCTTAAAGGATTAGTCATCTGTGCTAATTGCATTTTAGGCCAGTGAAATACAAAATATCTAATCAGCTCTAGCTCAGTTTTTTGAAAAATGAGCCTTTGTTTATTGATGAAATTTTTATGTAGTGAATTTTCATGACATGCACAACCTGAGTGAAGCAATGTCTGTCTGTATAACTCCTTACCTGGTTATTATGAGGCATCCCGTACAAAGCCTCTACCAAGTCTGCTGCTCTTTTTAGGATCACCTCCTACAACCACATACAGAAAGAGGAAAAAGGGAATTGATCATGAGCGTGGCGGCTGGAAGACTTCAGTCACTTTTATTACATTTCACGTCTTGCATTATGCTGTGAATGCAGAACAGTGAGTGCAAGAGGATGTGAGCAGAAGAGAAATGGGCCTGTCCCGGTACTTTGTTACTAGCCAGGCAGTTTGGGAGCAGCAGAAGTAAGATACTGTTATCTGTGAATAAAACATGAGCCTATATGTCTTTTATCAGTCAACCATCATCTACGTCTTCTCCCCAACGTTGGTGCCGGATCATGAATCTACCGCACGTGATCGCGCATCAATCTCATTTAACACAACATATCATCAGGTTGGCGGCTACACAACTGCACTCGTCAGCTGGGATGCACCCGTCTCCCAGTCTGCATTAACCCTGGTAATGATCCAAGTGAATAGCCACTGCATCCACTTTGTGTGATAAATGTAGGACACCATTGCTCAGGTGAAAACTGCCGGGTGGAATTTCCCACATCAAACATTTATCCTTGCATAGTGTTGCCATTTTTTCCCCGCTCATTTTTTCCCCGCTTACCCTCCTTTCTTTTCTTACTCGTCTCTATTCTTTCCCCTTCCCGAGCGCATGAGTGTGTGACTCCAGGCAGTCCTTATATGTGTGTGAGCGTGTTGTGATGTAGACACCTACAGCCCTACGAAACCCTTTTTAAAAGTTAATGTGCCGGGGCCAGGATATATGCTGGAGGCGCGACAACCAGAAAATTGCGGCCCCCCCGCTCCTCCTTCCCACTTCGTTTCTTTCTCTCCCTCCTTCTCTTCACATGCTGTGTGCTATACCCTCCTGAGTGTATCCCTTGCTGTGAACAAGCCCTGGAGCATGTGTGCTCTCTGTTCCGTGACACACCGCCTTTCAATCAGACCTCATATCACGCACACACACACACACGCTCGCCAAAGCAAAAAACGCGCACACAGCCATGTGCATGAGGAGGCTGTCGATCACGCCCAGGACATGACGAGAGGGTCAGCAAAGCAATAAAGATTGTAGAGCGCTGTCCAAGGTGCTAAATTCACTCAATAATGGGAGTGCTGCCTCTGTGTTAACCTCCCATTACTACCACTATCTGGGGGAGGTGGAGAGGGAGGTTGGGAGGAAACGGGAAAGAGGGGAGACCAGAGAGGAGACCTGCTGTAGGTGATTGAGAGATGTAAAGGCCCTGGGAAGGTAAGTGGTTCTTTAGTATGTATGTGCCGCTCCTCGCTTTCCTCTCTCTGCTTTTCCTCGACTCCCCCGTGCCTCCCAGGGATTGCGAGATAGGTAGATGGATGGATCATGGGAGGGTGGAGGGGAAATGAGGGAAGTGCAAGGTATTAGGATGCAAAGAGATCAGCAGCTGGAGTGTGACGATGTTCAGAGAAGACACATGAAACCTCTTTCATACTGTCTGATGTCCACCTGTGTCTCCAAAATAGTTTCTCTTGTCTCCCTTCTCTCCTTTTTATTAATCACTCGCTCATGGTTCTGTGCCCCGTCTGTACCTATCAGGCTCTCGTTAGCAAAGGGCTGTGTCCAGTAGCTAAACATGATTAGGTGCTCCAGAGTCGTTCTGATAAACAGATAAATGCGGTTAGCGCTGTGCTGCCTCCCTAGCTCTGCTGCTGTAAGGGGAGACCATTTCCTGGGCGTAGGGTCTCTTCCCGTAAAACTCAAACCAGCAGAGACGTCAACAGGAAGGGGAACCTGATCCAGAACAGAGTCTGGCCCCCGCCTGGCAGGGTGGTCACTCATTAGCTGGACACAGACCCCCCCAGCTTTAGCTAAACACTCTGCAGTTTGACAGTGCAGGTGCTATCAGCTCTCTGACTCTGAATCATTACTATGCAAACATGGAACATTCATTAGCAGATGTCCGGGAAATGCTAGGTCTATGTTTATGGGTATGTTTATGCACGTTATAGTCTCAAACCCTGATCACAACAATGACCTAAACTCGACTACTAAATGCCACACATGGCAGCTCGCTCAATTGGAATCAAGAAGTGGGTGCACCACATGCAGCTTTGTGGTTGAACAAATACACATAGTAGCGTTAACATGAAATCATTCAAAATGATGTAAATAGATGCTGTTTTACTCTCATGTATTGCAGGTGCTGGAAGAGTTGAGGGCAATGTTTTTGAGTCAAATTTTCAAGATTTGCATTTAGTGTTTTGAAATACAATAATAATAATCATTCTAAATAAACATTTCCTTATAGTTTTTTGTAGGATAGGCAACACCAGAGAGGCACATTTTCCCAGTCTGTCACATTAAAATTTAAATGATGAAGATCTGCCACGGTAGGTCCCATTAAATGAACATGAACATTCACCAAGAAGTTGCTCCTCTCTTTCCTGATTGAGGCCAACAGTCGAGATAAGTGTGGTCAACAAACTGTTATTACCTCAATAAAGGCACAAATCAATAGAGTTGAAATGAACAACTGGGTCTGCCAGCTACTGCTGTTCATTTAGAAGAGGAGGCACCGCAGAGCAGGTGAGGAAGAAGAGGAGAGGTGAGGGATGAATACAAAGATATTTAGAGAGCTACGGGGGATGGGGGGGGGGGGGGGGTTGATTGGGTAAAGACCAGGACTCACAGGGACAAGACTTGTATCCTGCAGACATGACATGCAGTAAGAACAAGTGATTTCCCTGTCTCCCTTCTACATCTACCTGGGCTCTCCATCTTTGCCTGATGGTGACGTACCACAGTGTGTGTGTGCGTGTGTGTGTGTGTGTGTGTGTGTGTGTGTGTGTGCGTGTGTGCTGGAAGTAATAAAGTCCACCCGGGGTTGACTTCGATCCACTGACCCAGCAGGAGGTAAGACTGGACAGCTATGATGGATCACCTAACCTGCCTCTGCTTTTCTCCTCCCCTCAACCTTCTCGCCTTTTCCTGCTCTCTGTCTCTTTCTTTCTTTTGCTCCCTTCCTCCATTCATCCCTTTCAAGCAGAGTTCATCTGCTATGCAAATAATAGTTTGGGCAGAGAATGAGTCTGAACAATGAAATGGTTATGTGCCTGGTGTGGGGTATCAAATGATAGCATCTAACAAGCATTATTGCGAGGTCATGTTGCCCTTGTGTCATGTATATCTATATATGCTATGAAACACAAGACATTGTCAATATTTCACTGTAGCTGCAAAACACATTCTGACTACAAAATTGCATGTGGCAACAGTCATGAGCACAGGAACATGAGAGGAGCAGGGGCTCTTTACCTTGGGTAATCTCTCTTGGTCTCCAGGATGTCTGGGGATGACCTTCTGTAACCTCTGGAAGCCGTAATCTATGGTTGGTTCGTTCAGTGCTGAAGGTAGAAAGAAAAAAAAGGAAAGAGGAAAAAGTTTCATGAGTTATTCAAAATAATGAAAACACCTCCTGTTCAACAGAAACTCAGAGCGTCAGAAACGAGTGATTCTCTACTACAGTTGAAATGACTGAATTAAGCAGTTTTACATGAATATTTCAACATTTAACTAAACACTCTGCCGAAAATGTGGGTGTTCTCTATTAGGTCTGGTGTGTGTCTTTGTTTGCCTGTGATGCCATGAATCTCTGTCTGTCGTCAGCTTTGGTGTTAATAAAAAGACTGTCAGGAATCAGGCGATGTGCATATTGCCTGCGTGTGTATGTGTGTGTGTGTGTGTGTGTGTGTGTGTGTGTGTGTGTGTGTGTGTGTGTGTGTGTGTGTGTGTGTGTGTACTGGAGAGATTTCGTGTGTGTATCCTGTGGTCTTGCGTTGATCAGCGACTAATATAAGCAATTACAGAGCCTGGTTCCAATATAACAAAGGCTTGATCGCTCCAGGGAACAAGCTAAACACACTGACACACACACAGAGAAAGACAGACAGACATACACACGCACAGAGAGAGAGAGAGAGAGAGAGAGAGAGAGAGAGAGAGAGAGAGAGAGAGAGAGAGAGAGAGAGAGAGAGAAAGAGAGTTGCATACACTCACTTGCACAGACAAACACACTGAGTCAGATCATGCAGGCAGCACTGAGAGAGTACTCTCTCGGCATGCTGTGGATGTGCTACGGTAATTGAATATGAGAAGATTTACCATGAATATTTAAACATTAGAATAAATACAATGAAGATCTGAGGCTTATAGTACAAACACTTCAGAGCAGGGTTGTTGGATAAGTGCTCTCTCCACATAATTCATTTCTAATGTACTGTCTCTCTTTCACCTCTCTGTCTCTTAATCTCCTCCCCGTCTTGTCTCTTTGTGGGTTGTCTCTTAACTATTTTTTTGGCCTGTAAGTTGTTTCTGTACCGAGTTTGTGTCTCACATTTTCCTCACAACACGCGCATCGTTGTGTTTGTATTTGTGTTTAAAATGAATGAGAAGGCCTTGTATGCATTTGTGCCGTCCGTCTGTTTCCCCTGTGGGTCGCAGCTTGGACGTATCCTGGGGGCCGATACCCTGCTCGCCTCACATCTGAGCAGCCAGGCTGACTAGGCGGCCCCCAGAAAAAAAGAAAGAAGCCCCTAGAGGCTATGAGTACAAGCTGTCCTGCTGGACCTCTGGTAGCTTCACTGGAGCTCCTCGTGAGCCGGGCAAACCAAAAGTGCGCAACGGAAAAGGCGATGCTCTGTTTTGGCAACACAAACGTATTTGGACAGCGTTCCCCAAGGACTGTTCCAGTAATCCATAAGAGTGAAAGAAAGGAAAGGTGAATAGCTGGAAGCAATGACACTGTGAGGGCGGGTTGAGAGCGAGAGCGAAAGTACGCGCTGGAGATGCCAAAGGCAGGCTCAACTTCTGAAGAATGACACACATTCGGGCCAGCTGGTTCACTGATAATATAAGCCAAAACAATGGAGATGATCACATGCAACAAATAAACTATGAATTATTTCTGAGGACAAATATTTGACATTACTTCTCAATTCTCTGATCTCTCTAAAGCCTTAAGGAGGATTTGCCCCGGATTAGGCCTGCAGTCTGAGGATGGGGATTGTTCCAACAACATCCTCTCTTTCGTCTCAAAGGCTTTTGTTTTTATGATGAATTTTTTATCAGCACTCCACAATGTGCCAAATGAGCCTCGAGTGAACAATAGCATAAATACCCCAAGACATACAAAGACAGCCCCTATTACAAATAAAGAGACAATTTTGGTAATTGGGAGAGGAAGTGATATTGTCTCTGATCGTTTTCAAGGACCATAAACCAAAAGAAAAGTATGTGGGGGGACAAAACACACCACTGACTACCTGCCTGTTTCTCTTTGGGGATTATTTGGGTATTTTATTCTCTTATATCTAGGCTCAATATCTTAGGAATTAGAAGAGAAAGAGGAATCAGCCTAGACAGAAAACTGATGCGTCGTTCCAAGATTCAAAGCACACTCTCCTACACAGGTATATTTATAATCCCTAGCTGTCGCTCTCCAGAAGAGCAAATCAACGCCAGTAAAACATAACTGCCATAAATAAATGAATAGATGAGCAACAGCCCAGGACTAGTGGGATTCACCTAGCAATCACCCACATCAGATCAGATCAATGCTCATGGAAATTTCATGAAGCCCAGAATCCACATCGCTTCATATTTCACTATAATAACCCACAGAGCCGCAGGGGGAGTGTGTATGAAGGGGTGACAGGGTAGAAGAGGAGTGGAAGGGTGCTGGGGGCTGGAGCTTTAGGGGAGGAATATGAAGGGGGGAGGTGTTTGGGTCCCAAAGAGGAGGTGGTGGTGGAGGGAGTGAGGGATAATTGAGAGGTCAGCACGGTGGAGTTGTCCACAAGGAGAAAGATGGAGGAGGAGGGGAAACTACAGTAAGTGTCCAAAAGGTCCGACGTACTGCATTTGTGTGTGTGTGTGTGTGTGTGTGCGTCTGTGTGTGTGTGCGTGTGTGGTATTTGCAGGGTTAGGTAATTGGCTCTGAAACTTGATGTTAAAACACCTTAACAGGCGCTCGGACAGTAGACAAGAAACTGATCCTATCTGTTTCTCTCTCTTTCTCTCTGCTCCCCTGCCTTCCCCCTTTACCTCCCCACACCCCACTCTCCCTCTTTTTCTCTTCCTTCCCCTCTGTTCCTCCCTTCTGCAGTTTCCAGTGCTCAGGTGTGATCTCATAAGCGCTGCCTGGCGATCGATGCCACCAGTGGCAGGGGGTTCAATAGCCCTGAATTACGGCTTCATTTCTCCCCCTCACACAGATGAGAGCTG
>BJFM01002065.1:33565-52657 GCA_016586285.1 Arothron firmamentum | reverse complement strand
TGAAGTAAAAATGTTTTGCATAATTACGCACAGGACCGTGAAACTGCACCGTGAACGTATCACATGCACAGCCAAGGTTGATATGAGTCTTCTTCCCCACCAGTTCCCCCCTCCATCATTACACAGTCATTTCTAATTGGTCAAATTGAATTGTCCCGGGGCCATCTGTTCATTGATCATATTATAATGAAATGGAAAGAATGGCTCGTTTTCCTTTATCAGTGCGCATCTACGAAAAATCCAGATTTTATCAAGACCTGTTTAAATAAATCTGACCGACGCGTCCATGATTTTAGATAACAGACGTGCAAATTTATTATGCAATACGCGCTGATGGTATTTTAAGGTTCTACGAATTAAAGGGATTTTGCTTGAACCTGATAAATAAGGTAATGCTTAAAAAAAATGCACACACCACATGCATTTAAAACTAATAAATTCCATAAACAGTCAAGGTTCGACACGACACTCCCACAATCTATTCATTGTCTAGAACTGCTAATGTCCCCCTGCTGTGTTGCAGCCCACACAGTTCACATCAGAACGCACACGTTCAAAACTATCCTTCAGCACATTTCTTTGATTGTGGCTGGCCCTCTCGTCACGAACTGTCTGCCTTGGTCGGCATGCGGGCCAGCGCGACCGACACTCCAGGCCTCTGAGGTGGCATGTATTTATATCTCTCACCCCCCCGGGCACCAGCACTCGGAGTTAGCCCAAATATCAGCCCTCTGTATCCAAAAACAGAGTTGTCAGTCAGGTCTCGTACATCCAGCCATGTCAATACTGTGATTCACTAACTCCATGGCACCCAACATGAAAGCTTTGCGAAATATCTCTGTCCATTACGCACAGACAGGAATGCGTGCTTCACCTAAACGATGGCAGGGTTGCGCGTGTGCGTGCGTGTGCCACTCTTTTTCAAGTGTTCACATATGTTGAAGCTATTAAAAATCCTCCGTTATAACTCTAGACATTTTGAGGCATACTGATCAGAAATGAATTGTGCAACGCAATTCTGCCATATGTTGTGGTAAATCAAAGGGCTGAGCCAATGGTAATAATGGCCTGATTGAATTTAAGACTCATAAAAATGTCTATTGTTTAAATTTAAACAAATGAAATGTGGACATATGCTTGTGAAAATAGGCCTTATGTCTGGCAATATGCTCTCTAGTAGACATAAAACAAGACAAATAGAGGGCCTAAATGTTGAATATGAAAAAGACACAGGCAGAATGAGATGTCCTTGATAGACCCATAAATACATTATAAATCAAAGTCAAATAAAACCAGTCGTTTCTTTCGCCCGCAAGAAAACGTTGCTCGTGTTACAAACTAAAATTAAACCGGAAAGACAACAGAAGTGCCACTGAAAATCAGAAGTACCTCCTGTTCTAAATAAATTTAGCTACGCACACACTTTTTGTGCAGGATATTGACGGTAATTATTGACCATACCAGATGGCCCGCATGGAGGAAAGCGTGACTGTTCAAATACTGCCATCTAGCGGTCATAATGTCACATTACAGCAGTAAATTCAGATAATTTAATTTCTGCTCTCAAACACAGCAAAGAAAAATGCATAAATTAGCAGTATGAGAGGTTTCAAGGGTCTATTAAAAATGTTCAAAACCTTAAGATCTTAATCTAATCCCTAAATTTTAAAATTATTTAGACCCTAAAAAGTAAAAACGGTAAAAACTTGTCAACAAGTGTGACAGGTGCTGTATGTGTGTGTGTGTATGAAATTGCAGCATAAAAGACTCACACGCATGGAGATATTTCGATAGTTTACTGAACTCTTGGCAGACAGTCAACCAGGTGAAGGTTCAAGCAGACTTCTTGGTCAAGGCAGGTCAGAGGCCGGTATCAGAACGACGTTACCACGGGCAGACAGTCAGACAAGGAGCAGGCGGCAGGGACAGCAACCAGTGGGTCAGTCTTAATGGGCCAACGGGAATCAGCAGGGAGGTGGCCAAAATCTTGGTCAGGGACAGAAAGCTGAGACCATTACCAGGAGGCTGGTGAAGCAGGAGAACCAAGGAAGGGCCAGCTCGGAAACCGGAAGTCTGGCCGGAGACCACTGAAATGTCTCACATGGCAAAGAACAGGTGCGGAACAGGTGAATGTATGCTGGACTGATTGCACGTGACGAGAGGCAGCTGTGTGCACAGGTGAGCTGAGCAGGTTAATGAGGTGGGCGTGGCCAGCAGGTTGGATGGAAAATTACCATAAGTTGGATGACTGAACTGTGATAGGGAGGTTTTCTCTATAAACAAATATCATAATAACATCTTCAATATCCTTTACCCAAGCCACAGTTTTAAGTAATTATCCCCATGCTAAATATTAAAATCTGAAGATTATAATTCATAAAATAATCATTGGTAATCAGTTGTTTTAAATTTTACTCTCTGGTCTGATGATGTAAAAAAATATGAATCTGCTAGATATATTGCAAAAATAAAAATGATTAAATCCAGACTATAACTGAAATAACGCTCAATTCGATACCTTTGGAAAATTATTTCCCCTTTGAGTTATAAAGTATAAAAGTTACTGGCACCAATGTGTCACGGAGCATCATGGCAGGACTTGCCAGTAGATGAGTCTTGCCTTTCAAACTCTATGTTGAAGGAAGTGGAAGGACAAAAGTGACGTATTTCCCATAATTTTGTCAAATTCTGTCTCATAAAACCATCCAGAATAATGAAAGGTCAGAGGTATTCTGATTAAAACCCCACACTTCTGCATTTTAACAGGGAAGTGAAAGTTCACCACAAACTCATGACGATGTGTTACAGATCAGTACCGGAAAGATCATCTGTAGGTGTGTTGTTGCCTGTCTGGGCTTTGCCATTTGGATTCTCAGTGATTAAAGCAGCATGTAGCCCCTGCGTTAGCTCGCTTTAACCCGTCTTCTTCTCTGACTGTCCTCTCACTGTCATGACATCGACGTGGGGCCTCCGCTACTTTACTAAAGATTAACTTCAATCCCACAAATACCCTTCAGAGAACTTTGCAACTAAACAAAAGCCTCAAAGATCCCTCATTAAGGAAATATTCTTGTTACAACAGCTGAGAAAAGTGCAGATTCAAAAATGACATGTATCGATAGTGCAATAGCAAAAAAACAAAACAAAACAGAAAAATAACACTACAAAAATAAAGTATAT
The DNA here is from genome assembly GCA_016586285.1 of Arothron firmamentum. Classification (NCBI taxonomy): domain Eukaryota; kingdom Metazoa; phylum Chordata; class Actinopteri; order Tetraodontiformes; family Tetraodontidae; genus Arothron; species Arothron firmamentum. Next base: position 49,477 of record BJFM01002065.1, on the reverse strand, counting down.
CATACAAAATACACAATATGATTGAAAAAAACATGCTTTACATTTCAACAGCAACAGAAACATTTGGTTGTAATGTTCCAAATTACAGACATTATATAGATGCAAAAAGCGTGACTTTGATGTTGTCAGTATTCCTTTGCTCCATTTTAAGAAGCCGTGAGGCAAAAGTTTAAGACCCCAGCACCAGAAAATCAATGTAATGCCCATATTTTAAGCACGGGACGTACACACCTTCATGTTACTCATATTCCCATGAGGGAGTGAAAGGTGACGCTTTCTGTCAGGTGAAAAGGTTACCAGCACTCCTGGATGAACAGGTTCTTCTGAGAGCAGCAGTCTGTCGTTATCAGCAACAAATGCAAGTTTGCTCACTGGATAATATTGAAATCTTACTGATGGAGGTTCTCCTCTTGTTCACTGACACAACAACAGCGTACGACACAAGCCAGTGTGCGTTCAGTTCTCAGAGGAGGAAATAGCACACATACCTGATTCATTATGTGCCAGAAATAGAAACAATTGAAGAGGTCGAGCGGAGTTTCCACTAAAGAGCCACACTATCACCTAACCGGTTTGAGAAAAGCCACCTGGCTACCATGAGCATATGACTTTTTTTTTTTTTTTTTTAAATCTTTTCTTTGTTGAACAAACAGAAAGGGCTGCTAAGGGATTCTCTGAGGAGCGAACATGGTTGTAGCGGGTAATCTGAAAATGTGGTCCTGGAGAAACTTTTGTGCAAAATTTCCATTAAGGAGCTCTTCCCAGTTTTGATTATGGCTGGGTGAAGGATGCGGCTGCTGCTGAATGTGAAACAGAAGACCATCTAAAGTCACATGTATGCACCAAGGATGAAGCGAAAAAGGGAATTTAAAAAAAGAACACCGGTATTAAAAAAAAGAATTGAGCTGTTGGATTCTTCTGCTTCTTGGATTCATTGTTCGTTTTCTGTACTTTCCTCTTGTCAAACTGCAGGGGCAAGAAGACAGAAAGACGAAATGGTCTGAACTGCTGACTGGATAAGAATGAATAGGTTGCAGTCTTGTTTAATGTTTACAGAGCAGAACTTTCTCTTTTTTCTATATTCTACTAAAAGTTAATGGCTTTGGCCATGAAATCACACCACTGACCTGAGAAAGCTCCACTCGCCCCACTGTGAGTTGCAGAGGGCATCCTTGGCTCTAATACAGATGACCTTTGTCCTCTGCTTCACCTCATGATGGCAGATTTCAGGAGAGCTGACCGTTAAAGTCTAAGATGAAAAGCCAAAGACCTCAGCTGACTTCTGCATTTTGTCATTTGTCCAGTCTTACATTTGCTGTGACACGCACCTTTGTGGCTCTGCTGTGAGCACAGGGGTCCTCACAGGTTTTGCACATTTTTTTCAGCTGTGTAAGCTGGAAAGTAAGCGGGAAGTAGGAGAAAGGGCCGCTCCAGGAGCTCGGGTAGCTCCACGCCACCATCGTAGCGTTGACTTTTCTGAGTGTGACCTTGTCCGGTTTTACTGTGAAACGACAACAAGGTCAGCACAGAAAAGACCTCAGAAAGAAAACCTCTGCTCCCACAAGTGTCTCACCTATGTCTGACAGGAAGAAGCGCCTGGAGTAGTTCTCCACCAGGAAGTGTTTGGAGCGCAGGTGGACTGTGATTTGGAACGGCCGGCTCTCCTCAGCGTAAGGGCAGTGCTGCTCAACCCTGCACGAAACCCCATTATCGCCATCGTCCACCGAGCATGTGACCTCACTCTGAGGCGAGGAGCAGGACCAGCGTCTCCCACTGGTATCCACCGAGCAGGCCGGGAGGCTGTCATCCGCAGCTCTGCAGGAGATGCAGTGTCCGTTAAAGGTTGAGCCGTTTATAGGAGGGCTGAATAAGAACAGTCCACCTACCGCTGAGCTGTGATAAATGCTACTTTGCCAACACGGCTTGTGTGCCAGGACCAAGAGCAGACAAACTCCCCGTTGAAGTTTTTTGCAGAGCAACCTAAATACTGATCTGGTAAAAGGACATGAACAAACAGGGAGGTTTTCCTAAGCTGAAATGTGTATTTTTGTTTTTGTGCGTGTGGTTTACTGTGGCTGTGACACAAACATCGGCCTACCTTGGTCGTTTTTTAAAAGAATCTTTCTCTTCGTGGCCCTGACCTCTCTGATCAGGACCACGGTATAGTTGAGGAGCGACCCACTCTTGCTGTGGCAGGTGTAGTTGCCCCCTCCCGAGCTTTCCTCCAGATGCACCGCATACAAGTTGCCTTTCTGTTTTTCCATCACTCCATTATTCATCCAAAAAATACCCTCCTCCTCCGAGCTGGAGGTGAGGCAGCTCAGCAGGAGTTGGCCCAAGGTACCGTCCACCTCCACCACCAAAACTGGCAAGAGGACCCACAACAATGAAAAGGTGTTTAGAAGCCAGTTTTTGCACTTGGAACCGATCATGTGTTGGAAAACCAGACATACTGTGTGGTAGCAAAGACCAGATGCCCGTAGGGTTTTGGTTACTGCCACTTAAGAACATGCAGATGATGGTGAAAATAAATAACTAATCAACAGAGAACACAGGGAGGGATGTCAGCAGAAATATTAGAACCAAGATCCACAAATAAAAAGTCAGAACTTACCTTAATCCCCATGACTAATGGAGGTTCTGAGGTTGTATTTCTTTTATACAAGTGACAAGAAGGAAAAACAAAAGAAGAAAAACCCTGCAGCTATCTGTCGAGGAAGTCCACTGGAGTGCTCCACCCATTCAGGCCACAATGGGTGATGTGACAGTTATTGTCTTCAGGAAGTCATCAAAATTATTCTAAACGTTCACAACAGCGTCCTGGTTTTGTTGTTATGTTGAGAACATTTTCAGTACCTGTCTGTGGAAATTTGCAATGCCTGTTTGAACAGTCCCTGATACATTCTGGGTATTTCCCATCATGACCATATGATTTTCAGTCTCACATTTAATTTTTTAAAGTAATATCAACACCTTACACTGTGGAGTTCAGTACATGAATACAGAGAATAATTAAAAACAGTACAAATGTATTTACACAGTATTCATACTGCATATGCTGAGATTATATCATAAATCACTAGAATCCTAGAATAATTTATACAAATATACCTGTACAAAACCTGGAAGATAACTTACTGCTGATGTATTTTTTTTTTTTTCCGTGGTTTTTGTAACTGGAGACTGTGGCTGTGAGTGTATAGTCTGTGGCCTACAATGGACCGAAGCAGGATGGATGGATGGATGGGTGGATATATGGATGGATGGATGGATAGATGGATGATAAAGATATCCGTTCTTGGTGCTTGACCGTGCAATAACCAAAATAGACAGTAGATGGCAGAAAATCCATTCAAACTCGAAAAACGGTCCACTGCCCACATCCCCACTTGCACTGAACGGTCCTGTTCTTTGACTTATGCAAAATCAACATCTTATTATATCGTAAGAAGATTAACCCTTACTGTTGTGCCTATAAATGTGTTGTTATTATTATTATTATTATTATTATTATTATTATTATTATTATTATTATTATTATTATTATTATTATTATTATTATTATTATTATTATTATTATTATTATTAATAATAATAATAATAATAATAATAATAATAATAATAACAATAAGAAGAAGAAGAAGAAGAAGAAGAAGAAGAAGAAGAAGAAGAAGAAGAAGAAGAAGAACTTAGAGATATGAGAAACACACAATCATGTAATGCAATTTATGAATTTGCAGCAATCTGGAAAGTCAAGGTTTGCAGCCTCATATACATGTATCTGATTCTCTATACAATTAAAATTATGTATACAATACAAATAATTAATATTATACAGAACAAGTTTAGAGGGAAATACCCATCACATAAGTTAATGTGTATTTATATCTGTCCACTAGTCCTCCAAGGTTAGATCTTTGTGAGCAACTGGACTTGTTAAGGTTTATCCAGTTGCTCACAAAGATCTAACCTAGGATAACTATTACCTGGATAAATGAGAACCTACACAGACAACTGTCCACTAGATGTCTCTATGAGTAATACATATGAGGAATAGAAGAAAAAAAAAAGTAGCTAAGGCAAAAGTTAAAAACTTCCACACTTCATAGATGATCCTTGCATGACCAGCTTAGAAGCTGGTCATGCGTTTTTTGTGTGTGATTACTTGTTTCCCTGGCTTGAAGATGGTTTTAAATTATGGCTGGTGCCCTTGCTGGAGTGTCATCTTGACGTTCAGCAGCTGCTTTGAAAAAGATCTAAGGATTTGTTCTGGAATGTCTTCCAGATGCCCCCTTAAACAGTTGGAATGAAATCAGTGCCATGATCTCATCTGTGTGAGGGAACAAGCAGGGAAACAAAGGAGACACAGAGAAGACAGCGATGATGTAAATGTTTGTGAAATGGAGGGAGAGATAGGAGGAAATCTGGGGTAGAGATATGCTGAAGTCCTGGATCCTGCACCCTGAGCCACAGCTGTCAGAACACACTCTGAGCAAGACCAGATTTAAGAGACATCTTTGGCCTCTCGCTTGCTTTGCTAGTCTTTTTTGAGGCATATTCACCTCCGCCAAGGAGGTTATGTGATAGCCGGCATTTATGTCTGTCTGTCTGCTAGCAAAATAACTGACAGAGTGAAAGAAACTTTCAGGAAATGTTGATAATGGAGCAAGGAAAAGATGGTTAATTTCATGATTCATGATTCTGAAGGGATGTTGACCTTTGATCTTCCAAGGATCAAAAACCAAGGGGCCTTGATCATAATATGATCTACGATGTTATTTAACCTTAAATGACTACTGCCTGGCTCTCATAGTGCTTTTCTAGTTATGTCTGTGTCACTTTTATGAAAATTCTCCTTAAATCTGTGTATTCACAGATCAAGGGAGCTTTCTGAGAACATTATTTCAATAAAATCATACACAGCAATAAAAAAAAAAAAGAACGGAAGGTGAAAGTGAACGTTAGAATAACTATGCAGGGCAATTTTTCATTGATTTTTCTGGATTTCCAACTGGACAGAATTGGGGAGAGAACTTAAATTGTAAGTTCAGTGAGTTCAATAAGTTTTAATGAGACTGTCTCAGCAGACAGGGACTTGCTAATGAAGCCAGCAACCTGCTCTCTCTATCGCCTTCTCCCAGGAAAACGTAAGCCGCCGCCGCGCTGTTTATCATCCGCTCTCAGGAAAACAGGGTCAGTGAGGGGTAGCCTGCCGCAACAGCAGGCTAGGTGGAGAGGGTGTTTTCTCAGTGTCTGCAAAGACTTTGTCTCAGACTTGATTACAAAAGAAAAGAGAGCGAAAGCTACCAAAAACTCATAATACTGGAGATGAGGCATGGAACTTCCGCAAAGATCAATGTTAGATGGGCTGATTTGGCATCACAAAAGAGGCTTTTGTGTGTGTGCCAGGATCCAAAAGCAGAAGTGATGATTTTCGGACTCAAAAGGCAGAAGGGAACAATCACTTGTGTAACACCAGAAAGTGTTTAGTGCATTGATTTTTTTCCTCCTTATTGTACACTGAGAAGGAGGACATTATTGAGAACATTGAGACCCTTGGCGCAGCGCAAGTTGTCCATGCTGACTGATCTTAGATAATAATCCTTATTGATTCATTCATTTGGACTGAGGAGGAAAAGGCATGATGATAGTAACATCACATGTGTGTATATTACTGTCGCTTGCTTGATTTGAAACGTTGAGGAGGGCTGAGCCAGCATCGGTCCGTGGGTGGCTCTGTAATATAAATTCACTCTGTTGTTGTTTCTGTCTGATGTTTTCAGACAGTCTCGCAGGGTCAGTTCTGTGTTTGTGTGGGTGCATGAAGAGAACGCTTAAACTAATAGAGGACAAATATGCACAGCGCCTCTCCGATTGCTTCTCCCTTTGCGTTATTTTCAGCATCTGTCTGTAACAATGGCTTCAGCTGCCCAAATATACTCTCGATCTCCTGTGAGTGATTCGATCTCTGACCTCACTCTTATCGCTCAGTGTTTGGTACGGCGCCATTCATTAAGTGTGGCGTACTTTTTTTCCCTAACTATTTTGTGTCTTACCACCCTGATGTCCTCAGAGTGGTGCAAGGCGAACAGTTGCATTCTCTAAGGGACGGCATCCAGCCAGGAGGCCTTTTTCTATGGGAACAGAGCCAAAAATATCTCTCCAAATCCGCTTCAGCATGGTATACATCAGTGTTAGCGGGCTACTTTATACATGTGCAGGCTGGGTAATGAAAGAGAGTGCAAGCGCCCTGTCCTTTACACAGAAAACAGCCTTTTTAACCTACACAGCTGATTTAAATCTCAGCAAATGTCCTCTGCAGCCTTGAATCTTGAACTGCGATCTGCGTTTTTATCCGCTGGTGTAATCGAGTGCAAGCGGTCCTACACTTGTGCACGTAATTAACTTCAAACAGACAAAATGAAGAAAATCGGCTAACTACATGTTTTACACTGCTGTTTTAAAAACATCGCAATTAAACTGGGATCGAAGTGAACCACTGAAAACGAAAGGTCAGAAGCATAGATTACCTGCTACACATGGTTTATGCTAAGAGCAGTCGTATTTCTGCTTCAGTGCACACACCAGTAATTTGTATTTTAATACTTTCACCATGGTAACGCTAATCTAAACCTGATCGGTTGATGTGTTCTACCTGTAAATAACATTAAAAGAATTACCAGCTATCTAAAAAAAAAAAAAAAACCCAAAACATCAGGAATCAGGAGTCAAAGAAGCAGTGATAACATGAACATGTACAAACAAGAATGGAGATAAAATACCGCAGCATGTCCCGTCAGTCCTGCCTGCATGTCAGTTCTGTGCAGAGGAAGAGAGAATGTGACTGTCGTTGCATTTGATGAAAGTGTGTTGGGTCTGAGAAGCATTTTGGGGTAATGTTGGAGGTGCAGAGCAACACAACCGATGCAATGGACTGTTTCAGTCCAGTTCCATCGTGCTCAGAGAAGCTTACGGGTAGAGAAGCATATCTGTGATGCTGCGCCAGTGGTATTTCAGATGACTGCCCCTTCAAAGGTGGGATCTAATTTTTTTTCTTCTTTTTTTCCCTGTTTGAACAGCTTGACCAAATGTACACATAAAAATCGAGTTTGTTCTGCAACACAAATAAAAAAAACATAAAAGAGTGGATAATTCCAATGCAATTTCTATTCTGGCTCTGTCAAAAAACAAACAAACAAAAAAAACTTCCTACACACATAAAATGAGTAAAAACAAATGAAAATTGTTGCTCGCTTTTAACCGATGAACTGTTACTGATCAAATCTACACAGTCTTCACTGACCTGATGACTGAATTATATTTAAATGACTTCCTGCAAAAATGCCTGCTGTGTCAGCATGGAGGTATGCAGATCATACAAATAGTCAGCGGAGGAAGAAATTGTACATCTCGTCAGATTAATAAATCATCAGATTTATCAGTACACAGTCAGCTCCTTTATGAATTTCCACACCATGGTGCACAAAGCTTTTTTTTTTTTAAAAAAAAGGATGGCTTTTATTACGAAAAGGTGTGTCTTTTCCACAATAAGAACTCTGAAGTCAACACCACAAAGCTCATAACTCAGGACTTTTTCTGTCATTCTTCCCCACATTTTTCATGGCTTGCACCCATTCCACTGTCTTCAAAAGGTGAATTTAGTCAGGCTGAATACATCTTTGCATTTGTAAGGAGTTCCAGGTGCTACATCGCCCTGCTGAAGGTCAGTGCTTGACCTCAGTCGCAATCATTTCTTGTCTGACCCACCACCTTTCTTGAAAGCGCTGAAGCATCAGAATAAAACTTCTACAGACCTCAGTCACATCTAAAAAGTGCGCTTTAGTATTTTTAGCCAATATGCTAACATTAACACAGCACACAATCAGCCCATTATTAGCTTAGCAACTAATGTGTTAAACTTGATTACCTGACTCCATGTGCAAAGGTTTTTGACTCTGTGCCTGAGTTCAAAAGCCCACTGTCACGGTTTACGTACAAAGAACATCAGGTTTGCGTTAGGACATTACCGGTGACACCTTCTCTGAACTGGAACAAAAACTCTGGTCTCCTGGGTCAGCCATGGCTTCCATCACCAACAATACTGCTGACGTAACGGCCTTGGCCGGTTCTGTTTGTCATCCCGTTTAAGACAGATTGTGAAATCTTGTTTGGTTTTTCATCTATGACCTGTGTTTGCACATTCCTCGAGCCTGACTGCGATTGTTTAAGAACAGCTCTGGTGTCACTCCGAGGCCACGTACGACACATAAAGTGTCAGGTGACCCACTTTTGTGCAGTCGCTCATAACCCTTCACCATCATCATGACCTGCTTCCTATCCAGGCTGAGTCGAGACAATATTCAGATGATCTGATTTCTTCCACTTCAGAATACTGATGACACATTGTCTGAAACCTCTCATTTGAATGGAAGTGTATACACTTAAATGTAAATTGATTTTGATTCCCCCCCCCTTCCTTTTCATAATGGCGTCTGACCTACTTGTCTTGCGGCGATATTGCAGCTGTCGTGGCTGACATCAGGGAGAGGCTTCCTGTTTAATTTCTGCTATTTATTTACTACGATCTTTGAAGAATCCTCCACCCAAAATGCATTTATTCACTTGTCTCCAGCACTTTATGGTCACAGTAATAGATTAATGCGCAAGTGTTCAAAAACTAAAACCGTTTAAAATGGAAATTGCCTCTGCATTGGTGTGATGTGAATGCTGATGATTACGCGAGCAGTGAAAATGAAATGTGCGGGGGGCAAAAGTGAAAGGCCTTGAACGTTCAAGCTCTTTATTATCACTCCCACACGCGGGTTCGGTGGGATTTGGTTTTGTCTAAATATTCCCATTGATATGCAGGTGAGCGAGCAGGTGGGTGGCAGTCAATTATCCTTTTGATTTGCATTTCGTAAACAATACGTCAGAGACGGTGGCAAAGACGGTGAGCAATCAGATTGTCTAATTATATCGCCTCTCTTCCAGAACACAGTGCTTATAGAAGAGATTCTGCAAATGCATCTTTCAGTTAAATTCGGAATATTTAAAGCTGCATTATTCATCACTCCGGATCTTGGCACGGAGCTGAGGAAATGGATTTGTCATTCACCACTTGAAAAAGGAGGCGTTTGTAGAAAAAGTGGGTTTAAAACTTAGTCTTGGTGTAGTTGTTACACTTTCTGCTTTTTCAAAAGTGCAAAAAAGAAGTAAAATTCCAATATTAAACAAATTGGACCCAGATTGAGGGGAAACAAGTGAAAAACAAAAGCCTGTTTTTTGACGTGCATGTGCATGAGTTTTGTGAGGATCTCAGTCATTTGGACTTTTTTACTGTTCTGTAAAAATCTTGTAGAACATTTCCTGGGTTCTGTTTAGTCACTGCTGTACACAGCCCCCTCTGCTCGTTTTGCTTCCTCCTGCCCTTTTGGTACCATAGAATGTCTGTCCCTCGTGTCAGCGTTCTAGTGTTGTTTCCTTGTTTCTGTTCCGCCTTCGAACTCTTTGGTGATGGTTGTCTTTGTGAGGTTGGCTTCGTGTTTTGGATTTTGAGGTTTGACTTTCATGTATTCAAACAGAAAGAAACCACATGAATGACACATTTATGATTGTTTTTTAACAGATTAAAAAAAAAGAGGCCTTGTGTTCATAAGAAACCGCACTTTTCATTTTGAAAAATTTCCAGAACAACCTAAGAAGTTGCTAGTTTAACTGAATTCCAGAGAGGAGATAAAGGAACAGAGTGAGGAGTGAGAATGAATGAGTCTGACTGACTGTTTTAATACCAGAGAAGTTATACAGTTGGACGAATATGAAGACGAGAGCCAGATGCAGAGCATGTGATGATGTTCCTGGTGGGAGGAGGGTCTTCACCCCAGAATGATGGTCTGCTGAGAGATGGAGTTCTCTACATTCTGTTTGCTTGTCCATGTCTGACAGTCATCCAATACCCTCCTGTTCAACTCCCAAAATGTGTTTCAAGAAAGATGACTGTGTTTAAAGTTGGACCACAGAACCAGTCAACCCAGCTTTGAAGTAACCAGAAGCTACTTAAATGATTCAGTACACCTGAGCTACCTTTGGAGCAGCTATGCAGGACGTGAGCTGAAAAGAAGACTTTTTTTCATTGCCAGCAGCGGTTACCGGTTACTTGCATCTAGTTTGTTGTTTGTAATCTGGTTGGATCCTTCGTCCTCACATAGTGCCAACTTGTGCAGAAAATAAAACAATATCACCAACTAAGAAGTAAGTTGTGGATGGGCAAGAGGAAACATCCTGAAGATTACCTGGAAAACTATCAGGAAAGAGCAATAAATGTATGCAAAGCTGGCAAACAAGAGGAGCGTTATGGCACCCAATCTGTGAAATGGAGAAAAATGGAGCTGTGGTGAATGTAAGCGATATTTGGAGGAGTGTTTTTTTGGCAGTGGCTCCTATGTTCTAGTGATGTGGGTTTACTTGTGTTTATATTACATTGTATGACATAATGAGATAAATCTGTATTTAAAAACTTTTGGTAAGGTGTTATGAAAATGGTTTGATAGTCTTTGACCTTCATTTCTCTATTTTCATCTTTTTAAAATGTTTTTAATAAAATATGTGGAGCGCTGTGGTTCTGCTCTCACTTGCCTGAAGCACAAGCTCACACAGCTAAACATTCTGGAGTTCACCAGCCAGCAATGCAAATGATGGTGCATCCTGTTCTCTTCTCAAAGCCAGCTCTCGTTATTTTACCTTTCTTTTGAAGAAGGCCACACTTGTCTTCCCGAGGAGACTTTAATTGTCACTGCACCATCCCGTAATCAACAGGGCAGGGGCATGTCTTAGCCTCAGCCTCTGCTCTCTGTGTGCATCAAGGTGGGCATGGCAACCGAGCAGAGCAGTGGTGCAGGAGAGCAACGAAGAAAAGACTGAGTCATCCTCATCCACAGCCCAATGTGCAAATCAATTTAAGGAAAAGCAAACCTCGGAGAGGTCTTCATTTCTCCCCCCCAAAGCAGCCGCTTTTGATCAGATCACATTTAGGAGCCTTTATGGAGAGACTACTTCAACACAGAGATAAGGTATTAATCCAATAATAGTGTATTATATAGGATGCACTAATATTTGTTACTTGCATGTTCATAAGTGCGTGAACAGCACAAATGACTTTGAAGAAGAAGTAGAATATCATAAAAGAGTATCAGTTCTAACATTTATGGCATGTAGGTCATGATGTAGACTGAAAAACAAATGCCAAACTGTGGAAATGCTGTCACAAGCGACAACTTCTGCATAAGCACCTGAAAGAAATTAATCTCTACATAATGAAAATCGCAGTATTCCCCACGAGAGACACTACATAAAAGAGCAAATAGGTTGCAAACTCAAATATGACCTCACGTGCAGGTTTGATCCCAGGTGTCGTGGCTTGGCTATAACCTGCAGCGTTTGAAATCACCCGCCCTTACCTTCCTATTTCTAAAAGGACAATTAGCAGAAAAGGAGGGTTCACAGTGAGGACAGCATGTGCACAGTGATGGATGGACTTTTATCAAGGAGGAATGTGGCTCTGAGGTGTAGGGTGGCATCTGGGGTACTTCACTGAAGTGTCTGGTGAAGACGGGAGGTTGATCTGATAAACTTTGTGCTAGACAAAACCAAGTCCGTAGCACGCTGCAGCTTGCCGCTTGTTCAAACTTGCACAAAAGCAGACAATCCTGTCCAACTCCCCCAGCTGCAACTGGCGATGTCCTTGCTTGAAGCAATGGCCTTTTTTAAGAAACCACAAAAGATTAAAAAGATCTGTGACTCTGTTTCAATAGATTCGTCTACAGCCATTCATGCACCATCAACACATTGGTTATGCGTCACAAACTCCATGGCAGCAGCAGCAGCAGCAGCAGCAGCAGCAGCAGCCATTCTTTCTACAGTCTTAGCAACAAATAACAGGTGCACGATCGATACAGCGCCCTAGCGGTGACCAAAACGGTCTTTGCCACTACACACTAATGATGTCTACGCTAAAGAGAATTAATGCTTGGATTTTGGTGATCACATTAACAGAGCAACAAATGAAAATGACTGGACAGTGGCGTCCTCTTATACCTTATTTTATTTCAGTAACCTCAAAGTTGTCTGTGTTTGCACTCATTACTGGTTAACTGTGCTGCTAAATGTATGCAGAAAACAACGACTGAGGGCTGATTCCCATCATTAAAATTCCCTTTTAAACATCGTGGAGCAAACCCGGGCGTTAGAAAATAAAACACACCACCCACAGCCACCCACCCAACTTTCCTTTATGAATCATATCTAAAGCATCTATGCGGATGAACCATCTCCCACGAAGTTTAGAGGATTTCAAAAGTTTTTCTTGCTGCAAATGTCTCGGCTTTGCTCGTTACAGACAGGAAGAAATATGAAAGAGGAATGTGAGTCATCTTTGGCTGCCTTTGCTCAGCACCTGCAGGAAGTGAGATAGCATGTGCTTGAGTGGAAGAGCATCTCCAAATGTAATTATCGGAGCACTTTGCAATTCTGGGAGCACCACTCGTGCATAGATATTTTTAATTCGGCACTTATAAGTTTTACTATAAAAACGTACAGGTGAGAGTGCTGTTATGTTCAAACTTTCTTCTTTAATAAAGTGTACACTCAGCCCACACCACTGATGCCTGCAAGCATTGTTTTGGCTGTTCACAGTTTGTTGTCACACAGCAGGAACTCCAGCCAGAGCAGGTTCTGTTCTGTTCAGCGCCTTTGTATCCCTGCCCGCTGGCTTTTCACACAGCGTTCTCCGTTGTGATTAAACGAGCGGCACTCTCAGGTGGTGCTGGTGACTGACGCATATATTTCTGTCAACAGGATGCAGTTGTGAAAACGCTCCGGAGCGACAGCTTCTGCTGGATACATGATTTTAAAGCAAATTGTCCTTGAATGTGCTTGGGAGGTGTTAGGGAAAACAGCTGAAGGATCTTTGTTTATTTTAGACTGTGGATGAAAGGCTAAAATGCACAACTCCAATAAGGATTAAGATCCCTTCTTTAGATGCTTGCTCAGTTTCATGCAAAATACAGAATCAGTGATATATAATATATAACATGTCAAGTACACGTGCGTGCTAAAGAGCCACATTTAAGCTCAGTGTCATTACTGCTATCATGTGTTAAGAGGGGAAGTTGACTCTAATATAAATAGTCCTGCAGTAATTTTGACTCATGCTGTGCCAGTGTGAACTGCCAAATACCAGGAACACCCAGAGGTACAAGGTTACATGCATACATTCATGTCTGCTAGCACCACCATCATGTGTGCAAGAAAACCAAGTTTCCATACAGTGTGTCTAACCGCTTGATAAATGAGATGTACCAACAGACAGTCAAGAAATTTTCCATTCCTTCATTTATCCTTAAGCTAGTCATAACTCTGAGCCATGTGATCACAGTGTTATATGCACAATTTAATAATTGTTGCACTACTTGAACACAACTATACATAATGTTGGTGTGATAAGTCATATGGTATCCGTGCTGTAGAAAAGCTTTTTGAGAATGTACTGTATCCCTATCTCTGACTCGTGATGTAAGAGCCAAATGAATCCTTTTTTTATATGAAAGAAATGCTGCTGAGGCTTCTTGGCCCTATAGAATGGACAGAATGGTCGATTCTCCAGAAAACAGTCAAATAAACAAATAAATCCTGTATTTGTACAAATGAAGTAAGATTATGTTATTGGAGGAGCAGTGATTGAAAGACCTGTTACCTGTTAGGCTGGAAGTGCACATTTCAGACTTGTCCCCCCTTTTTTAAACTTTCTCTCCCCTCTTGAAAATAAACAACCATGTTTCGGGCATCACCACGTAAAACAAACAAAAGATTCCCCAAATGATTCCCCAAACCACTGCAGAGTGCCAGCCGCGGTACTCTTGCAGTCATGTCGATCAGCCACTCAACCCCCAGTCCTTCGCTGTAGGCTCAGTAGGTCTGCTGGAGGAAACCATATATCTTTTCTGTACAAGGTCTTTATGTTTTGCTGATGATGCACAGCCACGGAACTGGCGTCACGGAGGGACCAGGATATTCAAGGGCCGCTCCAGCACTTCTACTGCCAGGACTGTTGTGATAATTATATCACCAGCGGGGACAATCTGGAAACGTCATTTCCATCTGCTTTAAAGCTTGTAGCCGTATTTCCTTTTGGGTCTTTGGGGATTGGGGGTAGAGTGGGGTGAAAACACACTACCATGTACTGGTGTGCTGCTGTTACCAGTGAGTCAGTCCTGAATGTGTCTGCTGAGAGGGTAATAACAGCAGACGCATTTACATGCAAATATACAAGTAATTACATATATATGTGTGATGTAGATGCACATTTTGCTTGTTTTTGTATCCATACATACCGAAGAGGTAAAATATATTTACATACATTAACACAAAATAAATAATAAATCAAGTTAAGATTGTTTTTAATCCAAAATAATATTTGCTAGAATTAAGTTGCTATTCGTCTTCATAGGTATTGATCGAGTGTTTCTTACATCCTTGTCAATCACAAAGCTCTGACATTTACTGTGAATATGAAAAGGTTAACGATATGCCAAACAAATTGTGCTCTACCTGGAGGAGACTGTTTCCCTCATTACCGGTGACCAGGTCAGTTGTTCTAATTAATCAAGCTGAAGAGCAGATTTTCAAGAGTCTACAATCTCTTATTACTGTAGTAGATGTTTAATTTTAATTCCCTTTAATTTTATGCACTCTTCTTCTTGAACAGCATCACGCAGTGATGGGTTACAACAAATGGTTCATTCATTATGGCTGTAGACTTGAGATACTTCATGCATCTGTCACATATTATTCATTTTTTGAAGAAAAGGTCTACAAAAGCTATATTCATGCTACCTCTGGGCCATTAAAGTTGCCTCTTTGTGCACCCGTGGTTCATCAGGGACTCCATTGCCTGTGGAAAAATGGTTGCGTTTGCCTTGGATCAAATAATCCTATAACCTTGAAACTCAGCATTCCAAAAACATTGCTTTAGTTACAGCACTTTTTTGTTTGTTTATGCTTTTTTTTTAAGCATGAAATAATTGTAATAAATGTCTATTATCTATTACTATTTTATCACTTTAAATTGGTAGTGTGTAAAGCCTCATCTCACTCTGATCAAACTATAATACCTTAAACAAAACCTTGACATCTCTGACAAAGATATACATTTACTTGGTCACATTTGCATGTGCACTGCGGAACATCTGGTTGTCTTTAAACATTTTTTTCTACAGTTCTCCCCTTGTGTTTGAGGTTTTTGTCCTGCTGGAAAACACTGAGATCAGGTGCAGCCGGCTGGTTCTGCTATTGGAAACCTGAGGTTATACAAGAGTCATTATGTGCTGCTGTTGGTTTTATGATGTGACTTCGGTGTTTCTCAGATTCAAGATCAATGCTCTGAAGTCCAAACACCTTGTGTCTGCAATTTAAAAGATGAGTTTTGTAACAGGACAGGACAGAGTGAAAGGCCACACTATCTCTGTTTTATTATACAGTAGCTACTTCATGGCTTATTGATCAGAAAGGTAATGATTTCTAACTGAGGAAAAATAATATATCGAATAATAATCTTCAAGATAGTGGAGTACTTTATTGCTGAAACCCTTAACTCATGATCAGCACAAATCTGTGAGCACATTCATATGACAGAGAAAAAGCATCCATCCCATCGCTCTTAGGTGACCTTCTCTGTACAGATGCTCTCTATGGTACAGCATTGTGATTTGCAACATCAGGGAAAAAAGCACACTAACAGATATGAATGACAAGCTTGTGAGTAAACGATACACATGATTTTCCATGTGCTCTTTGTTTTCCCATAATTTTTCTGTCTGGACGTTAGAACTTTTCACGTTCACCAACAACGAACCCCCCCCC
>BJFM01002065.1:7851-30908 GCA_016586285.1 Arothron firmamentum | reverse complement strand
CGCACGCACACACACACACACACACACACACACACACACACACACACACACACACACACACACACACACACACACACACACACACACAAAAACAAATTCAACTAAAGCTAAAAAAGGGGGAAAGCGCAGTGTGTTTAGTGATTTTAGCCGCGCTGGTAACTCTTATCGCCCTCAGCAAGTTCTGAAATTGTGTTGGTTTTATGCATTAATGACACATTTAAGATTCAGGTTTGGCATAACCTGATGCTCTGTTGCAGATGTCTACACAAAAGCAGCCACATTTATTTAATTGTCCTCTACACTTCCCTTATATTGAAAGAATATTAGTGCGTAAACATTGTCATTTGTTCTAATCCGAATGCAAGACAGCAGCGCGACTCACTGGCAGCAGCGGCTCATTATGGTAAAGACAAAGTGGAAACAGTTGCATAATGGCAAAATTGCCAGTGATGGCTCCTGCTCAGCCCTGGTTGCCTCCCAGAACTCCGTGACACTATTCCTCTGAACGTTCGCCAACATATGTTTGTCCACACGACACCGCCCACACAATCTCACACACACTGCACAACTGCTCATCTGTCTCTATTTTCTGTGTGTCAGGGTGGGTTTTTTGGTCTCAGCTGCTCATCCCTATTTAAAAAAAAAATGTTTTCTCATCTACCACATTCCTTTCAAGAAGAAAAATTGTCTTTTGTATTACCAACTGCTATGCTTGGATGATTTGCCAAGTTTTTTTGTTTGATTATTTAAGAGCTTAAAATGTAACTGTTTAACTTATTGTCATGGAAGTCAATTAGTAGAATTTTTTAACACATAATGAATATTTAGTATTTGGAGGATTAACTTCTCTGGCATTTAAAGCTGTTTTGTCTAATTCTGGCTCTAAATACCTTCTCATATAATGAATGCATATAATGGTAGTAACAGTAAATACAATTAATGCGCAACACAATAGTCACAGTGTCAGAGAGTCAAGTTGTCTAGTGTAACCATCTACTTTTACTTCCGTAAATAAAGGAATTATGGGGCTGAATTAGCAGATAAGGAGTTGACAATATATAATATGTAAATATAGCTTTTATACAGAAAAAATGATTGCTCGAGAAACTAACTTTAAATAGTTAAATTTAAATAAATATGCAAAGCGGCCCAGAGGTCAGCTGACCTATGCATCAAATCAGAGATTTGTCTCTTTTTGACTTGACGATGTCCAAAAAACAAAAGTCATGCTATAAATCACAAATTACAGAGTACTGGCAGAGCTAAAGCTTTTTTGGTCTATTGTTCTCTAGGCTCTATTTTCAGTGAATATTTCCAGTCTGATCCTCAGGAGGCCCACAACATTGCCTTCTTATGTTTCCCATCTGGCTTTGTTGGCCTGTGCTGTTCTTCTTGAAATCATTCGCACACCAACCTGAAGTTTGGCGATCTGGCCTGATTGGGAACCATCGAGCTCAGTCATCTGTGTGTGTGTCATACTGGTCAAGCATCTGTAATGGGTTTGTCAGCATGAGCCAGGGAGTGCCTGTCAGGCCCTGAATGTTAGGTAGAGTTGGCCATGTTTAGTTTTATCTTTTCCGTCTTG
Source organism: Arothron firmamentum (assembly GCA_016586285.1). Classification (NCBI taxonomy): domain Eukaryota; kingdom Metazoa; phylum Chordata; class Actinopteri; order Tetraodontiformes; family Tetraodontidae; genus Arothron; species Arothron firmamentum. The sequence continues at coordinate 29,323 of BJFM01002065.1, read as the reverse complement.
TGGCGTCCTGTTTTATTTTGAAATCCTACTCTCCTCTTGTGTCAGGTAACTTGCCCTTTCCTCCTTTGTTTCTGGTCTCATTGTCTGTCCTACCCTGATTATTTCCACCTGTTCCTTATTACCTCAGGTGTGTATATATAGTCTGCATTTCCCTTTGCTTTCTGCTAGTTCCTGTTTGTCCCGTGCAATCGATTTTAATGCTGTTGTCTCGGTCTTTAACTGGTCAAGTCTCGTATCTTGTTTGCCTTGTTAGAGTGAATTTTTGTTGGTGGTTTCTCATTGCAGTTTTGTTCTTGTTTTGGGTGATTTTCTTTAAATACTTTTATGTCCTTGTAGTTTTCCTCTGCAGTGATATTCCGTTTGCAAGACTTCATTTAAAGATGGTTTATTTGTGCTTTGTTTCACAAGTAATGCCTTTGGTTTCAAATTCTAGTTCTTTCTTGTCCGCACCCTCTAAATTTGTGATACATCAAATGTAAAGACGAAGTTAAAGTGCAACATTGTAGAAAGTAGAAAAAAGTGTTGAATGTTAAATTTATGGCTAAAAAAACCCCAAAATATGCTCACTATAAATCTGTTTCTCATTGGACTTTAAAGTTTTTGCCCTTGTGGTCTGTCGTTTATCACTGTAACGCAAATTCAAAACTGAGAGGGTGGGCCTGCAGTTGTGTCAAGTTGCTTCCTTAAGTGGTCAAGAGTAAGAAATCAGCCCTCACCCTGTTCATTCATCACAGCAGAACAAAAGCTCTTTTTTTGTCAGTTGTCTCGCTTCCCAAATCACTTCCTGGTGAGCACCACCAATATCCACCACTGTCTCCCACCATTAAACATAAATCTCTTTTAGTCTTTAATTATTATCTTAAAAAAAAAAAAAATTCTGCTTTGCTCTGAATGGGACTATATATAATATCCAGTAAAATCATGACAGGGATACATCACTTCCATATTTACACCAGTGGTTTAATGTCCTGCCTAATGTGTACAATACATCTTTTTTTAAGAATTTTAAAGAATTGCAGCATTTAACCTTCAACCTTCTCGGACATATCTATTAATAGGTCCAAAAGCTTTTCTGCTGTGTTCTATCGTAAGACAGAATCAGACAGACAAAGTTACTCCCATAGGCGTGTCAATTTTTTCTGACAATTCAAAAAAAAGAAGACATTGTAACATTGCGTAACATTATCGTTTCCATTAAAGGAATGGAGAGACATGTTTGTAAATGCAGGTTGGGGAAATTCCTTCTTGGAAAGTTGAAAAAGAGAGTGTGTTGCATGAGTGAAACTAACCTTAAGCCTTGAACATTCCACCCCCAAAAAGTGTTATATTGTATGTTTACTCTAAAACAAGAGAATTCTGTTTACCACCCCACGCTAATAGTATTAATTTATCTGTTGTGTAGTGCATGACCTCAGTGAGGAGGCCACACCCAAAATGCTGAATAATTCAGTGAAGTGTTTTACAACCTCTTCCTCTCCTGGATCCGGACCAACCGCTCAAGTCTATGTACTGTTTGGCCTGATCTATTCCTGTGAAACAAGGTTGCCTTAATGTTTCTGTTTATCTGATCCACACATTAGCTACTCCCATTCCACAAGAAGACAGTCTAGTCCCGTAGTTCTGCTGCAGCACAGACGTGGAAGTACTTTTGGTCCTTGACAGCCATGAATCCATTTGTTTTGGGAGGACCTTGCCCTCAGTCCCCTGAGAGCCTTTTACCTAGAAGCAATTAGTGGTTCAAGCTTTACGTTATCCTGAGGGGAATGTCATTGTTCCTTTCAATAAAGTAAGGGTATGATTGGTCCACCCAATTATTCCCTAAATCAGAGTGTGGATGGATTAGATGTGGACACAACACAGAGGTGAATATTTTTTCTTATTTTTTCTGGGGGTTTTTGTGAGATATGATAAAATGCTATCTTATGAAACATCCCACACAGGATGTAATAATGTAACAGGGAGAACATCTGCTAATGTTTTCAGGCCAATGTTTGACAAAATTATTTGACTTTTGTATCAGACCAGAGAACATTGTACCCTGCTGTTGTGAACCTGCACAGTTCATTGGAACAATTCGTGCCCTGCTCATTCCTCATTTACAGTTTTGACAAATATTGGTTTCTATTTTGAATATAACTGTTGTACCACATACAGATGAGCCTTGATGAAAGGCTGGTCTTTCCTGCTGCCCTGACTTTGTACTCTTTTGCCTGTCTAATTTAAAGTTTAAACATCACACTTATGCGCTTCAATTTCCAAAAACAGTAGGTCAGGTTTGAAAATTAATGTCGCACCTCAGCTTGTGGGGACTCTTTATTCATGTGAGGACATTTTTGATTCTTCGCATTTCTGTACACATCAGTCAGTTTCTAAAATTGTCCTTAAATTGACTTTATAGATCATTTATGTTGTGCCATGCATGTTGTTGCACGTAAATGTAGTTCTACAAAACAGCAATTGTACAATATTGTTTTAACCAACATGTTGTACAGGACAGGAACAAGAAGAAGCGGAGCTGGAATGTAACAGATTCTGGTGTGCAGAGAGATTTATGGTTATTATTACAGTTCTGGATGAACCAGCATTACATTTTAACTAGAGAGAGGAGTGTGAATGTGAACTGGCTCTGCTCTGGCAGTGACAGGATACAGGAAGACAGATGTCACAGTGTGAGGAAACCAGTCGTGATTAATTGAACATACAATCTCCCACTTTCCAAAACAAAGCCATGAACAAAAATTACATTTACAGTATTAGTGTGGCAGCTAAAGTACAAAGACAAACAAATGCAATGCAAGTTTCTATGTGTCAAAATAAATAGAAAAAAATACTTATGTAAGTGGTTTATCCAAGTCATCAGTAACATGGAAGTTATTTATTGATTTTTTTTTAATATGTTTTTTTTGTTTGTTTTGCTTTGTTTTTTTATGAATTTCATGTTAAATATAAAATTATAACCCAGTTTAACCTACAGTGTGGTTGGATGCAAGACAAGACAGCGGCTCTTTTCATGTCTAAATGGCTCATCTGGTGTTAAACTAAACAGAAAGTGTTTGTCTTGTAAGTTGAACAAAAGATCACGGGAGTCTCATGAGTCAGTTCAACTGGGAATTGCTCTCAGTAGATCTTACATTCACCTTAGCAACTTGTTGACATTTATCCCCTGGAGAGCACAAATGTGTTATCTCAATTTCAGTACAATATGTGCATAAGGTTTTGACATTCCTCTGGCTCACAAGTGCAAATTCCAGACCAGTGGTAGAGCTGCAAGAGAATTCAGGCCATCAAAACATTTGCATTCATTCTGAGCTCATGGCTGTCCACGGTCATGTAAACTGCCAACATCGTAATGGAAGACCATGTCTGACTAAACTTTAGGGCTCATTAGGTCCAGACAGTCATGTGACATCATCAGTCAGGCGTCATGGATGTTTAATGTACATTAGATTTTCGCCCTAATCTATGATGAGGACCTCACTAAGTTTAAGTTATTTTATGGTACAAAAAAAAATTCATTTCATTTCATCTTTACTGTGCATGATCCACAATATCCGCTTAAGTAAGATGCAAGCAAGCGGCTTGACCCAGTCAAATTAGATTTTGCCATGAACTTTATGATGAAAAAGCCCCTTGGCAGTGATACACTGCAGTGCTTCTGGTGTCATTAAGTCAGAGCTGCATGGATGTGTCATTACTCATCGCCTCCCTTGGTAAATTTACACACACATTTTTGAGCAACATCAGAAAAAAAAATTTTTATAAAACACCTGCATGTCTAAACAGTGTGATTATATTTCATGCATTATTATCTTATTCACAAACTCTGAATGGCCCCATGACTACTCAAAAGGAAAAAAAAGAATTTCCTCCAGTCATTGACATGTTGTTTTTGTACTATTGAAGACAGATGTGTGACAGAGCATTGATCCTTTTACTGCAGTAATCTCAGCTAAGCGTGACAAGGGACTAAATCCTGGACTGGATCAGTCAAACACATACATTTGAGCACATGTCAGGCACAAATGCATCACATATGGAATAACAGAAAACGCACTTGTCCCCCCTCCTCCAATGTGCTTTCATGTACCTTTAAAGCACAAATTCACTGAATACCTTAATTTGTCCCTAGTCTGAAGGACCCTTCACTCACCCTCTCTGTCTGTCTCTGTCTTAAACCTGCTTCCTCTTTCTTTAAACACAATTACCTTTTGATTTAAAGGAAACTTTTGTTTACTTGCACCAATAATGTCAGTCATTTAGTGTTACGGTGTTCTGCTGTGTCACTACAAGCATGGCTGAGTCACAAACCAGATCAGAGATAAAACGTCTCTACTCCACCTTAGGTAATATTTTCTCTTTCTTTGGCTGTGCAGAGCTCCATGTGTGCATAATTATTAAGGATGCTTTAAAAAACAAAGAAGAAGAAGAAGATCCATTAATACAGTGGATTATGGCAACAGCTTGTTTTTTATCATTGTAACTTTACACAAATGTTTTTCATTTCATATTGCTGCCAGAATTTACTGTGGTCTGCATTTTTCAATACATAAAGGTCTTTTGAGAAGAGCTGAAACAAAGCTAATAAATCACACAGGAAACATTACATAAGTTTGGAAAAGCCCAGAAATATTTAGGATTTTCTCAAAGGTATGCATGCATTTTTCTATGCTCTAAACTTCCAAAAGAAATCTTTATTTCCCCTCTTACATTTGCAGCGTTATTCTCATGCTGCCGTGCTGCAGGGACAGTGAGTTTAAATTCTCTGAAGCTGATTGGCTGAGCACTGACCATGATGTCATCACTGCATGGTATAAGGGCTCTTACAAATAGCCTGGGAGACACATTAGGAGAACACACAGCCCAACTGAGTGAGACAGAACAACAGAGAGTAGGGGGAAAAAAGGACTTCCACGGTGACTTCTTTGTAGGAAATATCTAAAAAATAAATAAATAAATAAAATTCTGATTTGTATGGGAGCCAGGACACGAGACAGCTACCTGTGGAGGTTTGTACTATACTTAATTTGCTTGTTTGCCTGTTAAAACATGTTGTGCTGTACTTTTAGAAGCCTTAACGGGTTAAGTTTGCTTTGCCTTTTCAGCACATGCAAATAGCATATTGTTCATTTATTTGTTTCTTATTTTCCTTTGGTAGTCAGGCTCAAGTCTCATACATTGTATTACTGTGTGTTCTTATCTGCCTGTTTTCATGTGTTGTTGAATGTGTCCTCCATGTTTGGTGTCTTCAGATGGGAAGTACAGCCCCCACAGGGTACATCAATGCAAGTACAGAAAATATCCCCACGTCAGACCCACCCGAACCCAAGGAGGGTTACAGTGAGGTAACGATGATCCTGCTGGGCATAGTCATGTCCTTCTTGGTTTTGTGCATCGTCTTTGGCAACATCCTCGTCATCACGGCGATTGCCCGCTTTCAGCGTCTCCAAAACATCACCAACTGCTTCATTACATCCCTGGCTTGTGCCGACCTGGTCATGGGTCTCATTGTGATTCCCTTCGGCGCCTGTTACATCATTTTCAAGACTTGGCATTTTGGTAGTTTCTGGTGTGAGTTCTGGACTGCCACTGATGTTCTCTGTGTGACCGCAAGCATCGAGACGCTGTGCGTGATCGCTATAGACCGTTACTTGGCCATCACTTCTCCTTTCCGATACCAGTCCATGCTGACCAAGTGCAGAGCTCGCATCGTGGTCGTGCTGGTGTGGGTGATCGCTGCTTTGATATCGTTCCTGCCCATCCACATGAAGTGGTGGATATCAGATGATGAGGAAGCCAAGAAATGCATCGAGGACAGCAGCTGCTGCGAGTTCTACACCAACATGGCCTATGCCATCACCTCCTCCATCATCTCCTTCTACATCCCTTTGGTCATCATGGTTTTTGTCTACAGCCGCGTTTTCCAAGAGGCCAAGAGGCATTTGAAGAAGATTGACCAAAGTGTCGGACGGTTCCAAACCAACGATGACAACAACCTCAATTCTCTGGAGGCCAACAGCACTCGTAGCCAAAAGAAAGCTAAATTCTTCCTAAGGGAGCACAAGGCACTAAAGACTCTGGGCATTATCATGGGGATCTTCACTTTGTGCTGGCTGCCCTTCTTCCTGCTGAACGTGGTGGTGGCCATTTGGAAGGAACAGCATAATGACCTTGCCTTCAGAATACTCAACTGGATAGGCTACGCCAACTCTGCCTTCAACCCCCTCATTTATTGCCGGAGCCCCGAGTTTAGGTACGCCTTCAAGGAAATCCTCTGCTTGAAGGGGAACCGCCTGACCAACCCAGCACCCGTGAACGGATACATCTACGGCAGGCACGGCTGGCAGAGCGAGCAGCAAGGGAGGAGTAAAGTCAGCCTGGAAGACAGTGAAGCTAATGAGAGCTGTATCGGGAAGGGGATTGGGCTCTGCACTGTGATGGACAAGGCAGTGGACCCCAACGGGAATTGCAGCAAAGGCCTGACAACTGTAACGACTGTGTTATAAAAAGGGTGTCCCACACGTGTTTACACTGATATAAACTTTTTTGTTCTTTTAAATGAAGGTAAGACCAGTCACATGACTGGATGAGGCTACTTTAAAAAACAATACTTCAGCTGAGGAAAGCACTTCTCTTATGTTTTAGCACAGTGAATGAATCCTGTAGCTACTTGTCCATTTGCTATGTTTATCAAACCTAATTTCCATCTACCTCATTGCATTACTGTTTGCTTTTTGACTATCAAAGAACTATTGTCCACATGAGCTATGCTAGTATCTCTGCTGTTTATTTAAATGACTGTGCATTGCTATTTATGCTATTCAAAATTTTCAAGTATTTTCTTGAAAAAAAAAAAGAAAGAAAAAAAAACAACCACAAAACACCAGTATGGAGGATCAAATTAGGAGCCCTTTCTTGCTGCTTTTCTTTCCATTTTTTACAAAATACATTCCAAATTGTGCAGAATATAATTCATTTGGCTGCCATTTATTTAAGGTTTTCTGAGTGTGAAAGATGATCAGCAGCAGGTGTGACAGAAAATGCCTTTCTCGCTGCTCAGCTCTGCTCTGTTTTATGCCCTGTTGCATGAGGGTTTCTGTTTCCAGCAGATAACGCAGCAGATAAGAAGCTATCTGCATTTCAGTGGTTTTGGCTGAGAAACGCCTGTGGCCATCATATGTTAGTCATATGCCTTAAACTGTCAGTTTGTGTACTTGCATATTGTGCACATTGTGCAGCCTTGAAAAGTGCATCAGTCTGTGCAAAGTGATCATCATTACCACTAATGCATTGCAGGTTTTTATTAGGATATGTTTAAATTCAGTGTTTTGATGCTGCGTAAACAACCACCCGTGTTTGTGCAACACATGAAACTGTGTTTGGTACATTAACTGTTAAAAAGAACCGTCTCTTCAATGTAACTGCAGCAACGGTTATTATTATTGTAATTACTTTTTTTAACTATTGCACAAACCAAATTTGTTCTCTCATACGCAACGTTATACACCGTCCAGTGAAATTAGGGAAGCCGATTCAACAAGGTTACAATGCACCTGCAGTAATAAACTCAGTACCAGGGCAGTCAGATGACTAGAAAGTTCTGTGTGGGAGACATGATGTCCGAAGGCCAACGATGAGAAATCAGTCCTGTGCACTTTCCCCGTGGCTCCCTGACATTTCCCCTCACTGTAAACAGATCTTTATAAAATCAGTTAATAATCTGGATAAGAAACTCCCCCGAACAGTTCCTCAGCTTAATGCTTGTGACCGTCTGTTTTGCATGTTCCAGGAAATCCAGTCGAGCCCAGCCCAATAAACACAAGTAAAGCCATTATCTCCACTATTTAGCTGGAGGGTACGATTAAAAATGCTCAAAAGAAAAAACAACACTGAAGAAGAGATCAGATCAGTTTAGATTAAAATTGCACATGTGGTGCAAGCCAAAAGGTCGAGCGGAAATATGAATCTCTCTTATCTGCTATACTTTCGAAATTTCAAACTTTTTTTGCACTTTCACATTTCTCAGTAGACTGGAGGTTTATGCCTGTGCTCATCCAGACCCACCAGTGCTCTAATATAATTTAGTGTCAACACCCTAAACATAGGAACTAAAACCAGGAGTGGGTTCTGTTTGTGGCCTGTGTTTTAGAGCAAAGAGCGGCACCTCAGGTCAGCTGATACTGTCAAAACTGTGAACCTTGCTCCCGCAGAGGAATCCTATGTACTGTATCGTTAGGTTTGTCTAGCGCTGTTGTCAGTGACCTTAGGAACGGACGTAACTGGGCGGTCAGTGTTTGTCATGTGAAAAAAAAAACAGGCTTTTCGAGTTTTGTTGATCCTCTTCTCTGTTTTTCTTTTTCCTAGATTTACAGCAGAGTAAATGTAAAGGTTGAATGTCACGAAAATGTTCTCCAGGGATATTTATTTCCACTCCATAATTTATAAATACAAGACCAGTACTCTGCGCTGTTTCACTCAGACTTAATATGTTATGATGAATCCTTTTTTGTGTGTGTCAATTTTAAAAGCACTTTCCAAGTGAGGTTTTTTTTTTTTTTTTTTTTTGTGCATGCCTGATGTGCTATTGTGGTTATAGACTGTGGTGCCAAATTTGCCTGTGATCTTCTGTTAGTCAAAGGTGGAGGCTGTTGTGAGCTATATCCACACTGCTCCCTCCTGGCAGCAGTGTCTCCTCACACCTCAACTGATCCGCAAGCAAACATTCCAGGTACAGCTGTTGATTCGGACCCATGACACGACAGGGTCCTTCTCAGTCAGTATACAGCAGTATCAATGGATTATGAAGTCTTACAGAAGAATTTCAACAGCATGTGATTAATTCACATGTTACTACTGCAGTACCATGTTCCTCACTATGGACACATTCATGACACAGATGTAGTTTTTCCGATCAAGCTTTTGAACTGCAGCAAAAATAATTATTAGAAAATAATTTAGTCTTTTTTGGCAGTTGTGTTTCCTGTTTAAGTGGCTACTTAAATTTTACCAGGAAGGGTCAAAGATGGACGGATAGAGCAAAGATGGATGCCTGCACAAACGCAGAACACACAGAAGATTATTGACATTAGTTGGTGTTTGTAAATGTGAATTCTACATTTTTTTTAAAAAGCCAGATTTACCTTTGGTATGAATAGGCAACATATTACATGTGAACCTCTTTTTGTTGCCCGAGTGATGAAGAAGTTGTTGCTCATGCAGTTGTTTACTATAAATGTCAGCGAGCAATTTTTGTGGAGCTTGTTAAGACGTGTGTTGTCCGGTGGTATTTATAAAACAATAAAGCAAGTGTATGTGCTGTGAGATTTGTATTTGAAATAAATTATGAACATGTTGCATTTAATGACTCCTCTGTTGCTTCTTTTTATGATGCCGGGAAACCGCTCTACAAGTCTGAAGATAGTAAAAACCAGAACTGACAGCACTGGACCTCAGAGTTCATGTAAAGGAAGGAAAATCCCAAAAATATACATAAAAAATAGAGCCTGTAAAAATGGCTTTATGTTTGACTCGAAGCCACAATCTCTTTTACAAGGCACCTTTCAAAGACAAAATATATTAATCTGTATCATTCTAAAAACCTGAAATAGATCTCATATATTTTAAAACCAGATCTGGTCATCTTCATGCGATGGGGTGCAGAAAAAGGTTGCATCAGTAATATAAATATTATGACAAGTGATTTAAATGGTTTTGTGGTACATTATGTTATGTAACAGAGGTTTGCTGCTGAGTTTTAGTCGTCTTCTTCTCTCACTGCTCTCTGGATTTGTTTAGCAGGGCCCCTGCTTCCAGATGTGCAGATGCACATCAGTGACATAAAGCAGCTGTCAGTGAGGGGCACTGATATACTGGCCTGTCTGTTAAAGCTGACGTCCATATAGAAGTTATTTTCTAGCCTTATACAGTAAGTAGAAATCAGAGCAACCACACATGGGCTGAACTTTAGAATATAGAACTTTACGGGACCTAAGAACATTATTTTTTCAATGGAAGAATTTTGTTTGTATATTAGTTACTTTTATATCAAAGTGCAGTTTCTTTGGCAGAAAAAGATTATTTGAAGACATCACAAATGAATGAAAGTCAGAGCTTCTCTTTGCAAAGATTAACTGCACAAACGTTGCTAAGTCTGCCATCGTTTCCTGCACGTTGCGACAGTCGATGTCCAGAATCAATTAACACTGTGAATCAATTTGCTCCACAAATTGCTAACTTATTTCTGTCTACAGTGAAGGTAACGCAATTAAATCCTCTCCTTTTTTCACCAAATGTTGGACTAACGTGGATGTTCGCTTCCGTCTCCCTGTCGTGACTCAAATGTAGTCTGTCAGCAGATTCCGGATTCAGATTAGCTTCACTCAAAATATCAACATGATCCTATTTTCTTATCTACTTATGGAAAGGAAAGCAGTTGTCTCTGTCCAAGGGCTTAAAAAGTCCCACACAATTATTCTCATGCCACCATGCTTATCAACCACCCAACTACCCACACAGCAGATTTGATCAGCCTTCATGGGCAAACATTCACAAGCTTTGACATGCTGGTCTGTTACGTTGCCCAAAATGAAGTTAAATTGTATGTTAATTATGTAGAGATTTGCTTTGATTTGTAAAAATGGTCATATCCTTTGAAAGACCCTTTCCAAACCTTGGGGAAACGCTGTATAAACTTTTTTTGTGCTTGCACTGGTTAGACGTGCACAAACCCATGCATGGGAACATCTATCATCAGAGAAAGTTCTATGAAAAGGAAATTTTCCCATAACCTGACCAAGCGCAACTGAGTCAGGGTTTGCAGAAAAGAGGGAGGGAAACGTTTTCTGGTTGACTGTTTTCTCAGATATGTTAATCATGGCGGTGACATCCTGCACATAAAGTGAGTCCCCCGTAGATCGATAAATCCCCTGGCACCTCCGGGGAGCAGAGTGACCGCGGCACCACCATGTCTGCTGTCCCCTCGCTCCCAGGGGCCTGAGTAGCATGTGTGTGTTTCTGCCTGTGTTTAAGCGTGGAAGTCTCCAAACCAGGACGATGTTATAAAAGCAAATGTGCTTTATCGCGTTATGGACTCCAGAGAAAACGCGCCCCAGACTAAAATATTTCATTTCTCAAGCACGCCACATTCTGTGAACATGTTCCCCTGCTCATTTCACACATCCCATGTAAATGTGCTCATTTGTCACTCTATCACGCTGTCAGCCTAAAATGTATTAGAGTATTTCCTTTGACAGGTGATTTATGTGCTGCTCTGCTGGGGGCCGGAGGATCTGGATTCTGCCGTGTCAAGGTTTTTCCCCACTGAGTGCATACGTCATAGTTAGAGACACGAATCCAACTTCATATGACATGCAGTGCAGGTCCGTTGGCAAAATACCAAGCCACGATGATGAGGGCCAGTAAAGGTCAAAGATTAATTCTGCAACAATCATTGATTCAACAGCTCATAAATGTTAGCACCACATTTGTTCTGCAGACATAAGGAAATCCTTCAAAGCTTCAGTTGTCACTTAAAGGTAACAGATAAAGGAATATTATTTTAAGATCATGGGTGAATGGTGTGAAGCATCGGTGTCTTTGTGCCTGTCTGGAATCGTGTTGTTGTTGTTGTGGATTATTTAATAAGATTCTTATAGATCCCCTTACAAGCTAACGTCAGCCTTGCGTCACAGCGATATAGCCAGAGGCACAACAAATCCCAAATCCCAAATTAAGAAGCCACAACCACACTACTGAAGACAAACCAATAAATTAAAAAAGAAAAATACTGTGCGCGATCAATCGAAGAATGTATCGGTTCTACCGTCTATCTCATTATACGCAAAGCTCAAAATAAAATATTGCAGTCTACTGATCTGAATGTGCTCCCACCTTTCGTTTGTCAGCAGGTTGTTGTCAATTAGGTTTTCTATGTCAGTTATTCATTGAAAAAAAAAAAAAAAAAGCAACCCTGCACTTGGCATTATGATAAATGGGATCTTTTTCTGTCAGAACAGATTTTGGAAAATATTTTCATTGATAAGTAACAACAGAAATAGCATCCTCATGGGATTTTTAGGATTGTTATTGCTCTTATATTATTGTGCTTTAATCTTTACCAGTTAGCTTTGGACCAGTCATAGTCAGACTTTAACACAGCACGTACAGATGTATCCCTCTTAGCGTTAATTGCATGTGATATTTTTTTTTCTTTTAGTCTAAATGTTCTGTGGTTTTGACTGACAGGAAGTCAACAAGTCTAGTCTTGTTTTAATCTTCACATTTGGAAGTCAACACAGAATTACACCTATTTTGTTGCCCTCATTTTTATCACTTTTCTACAATCACTTACGTATTTTTTCGATTTGACTCCACTGCAGTTTCGGGGAAATGTGGCCTTTTCTCCCCCAAATTGTCCAATTATCTCTGAGAAACTAACAGTACTAATTCGTTTCTATCAATTTCTCAGCCATTTCTAGTAAAATTGCATTCTAACTGGGAACCAATTGTATTTGACTTGTATTTTTAAAACCTCCAGTGCTTTACATAATGCTGCTATAGTCATGTATAAAACGCACTAATTGTGTTTGATGCATTAACATTTAGTGACAAGCTTTCATCAATAAATGTCCTTTCTTGTTTTACCACAGCTGAACATGAAGTGGTTTCCGCTCATCGGTAGTTACCATCTTCTTTCCAAATGACTGGAAATCTCACAGGTTTTTAATCACCTAAAAAAATCCAAACCCAGACAAAGCGAGTTTGAGTTTGTGCCTATCCAATCAAGAGTGGAAATTCCACTTTGACCTGTCGTGATTGAGCATGTCCGGTCGAATCCTGATCTTTATCCTGCAGCACAATGATCTCCTCCTGCATTTACTGAACAGCTCACACTGTTTACCAAATGAGAGACTCATTGAACAAACTGATGCCTAATAAGGATCTACAGATGAGATACCAGCAAGGGGGAAATGAGCGAGAGTGTTTGTTTGCACAGGCATGGGAATGTGCGTGCTGTGGCAAAAACATTTTAAACGTAAACCCAGACTCCAAAGATTAGCAAAATGTGGACATATGAAGAAGAACCTATATGTATATTAAATTCCAAAGAATTACTTTTGTAAATTATGAGCATGTAGCTCACATGAGCTGAAAACAGGACCATGCTGTAAAACACCATGGCTACCATAGCAACGGTTCAGATGCACAATTATTCAACCAGACTAGAGAGCAGCTTCTCTCAGCAGGGAGGGAGACTGGTCAGGAAGGTGCTGTGGCACTGTGATTGGCCTTACAAACCCTCTCGGGTGCGCTGCTAGTTTGTCTTTTCTTCTATCTTGGAGGCGATGATAATGAATTGTCACATTTTTTAAAAATATCTTCGTGATCTTTTATTTGGGTCACTGCATTTTGATCACTATGTTGTTTCGAAGGTGTTCTGGAAACCCAGTTTCGACCCCTGAAATCATCACACCCTCAGGATTTTGCATGATGTTTAGTGGATTGTTCGCATGAGGTGATTCAGCTTTGGGGTTTTCCACATGTTTATGTTAATCATCTTATGAGGCTCCCTGCCAGTAACAAATGCAACAGAGTGTGAATTAATTAAGCAGAAGTCTCCAAAGTTCATTTGAAAGTATCGCTCAGAATTCTTAAAAAGGAAGAACAATTCAGTGCTTGTTTTGGCACACTGCTTAACTCGTGCCTGTGGGGGAAGGAAGTGAAAGGAAGTCCTGCAGCACTTTTCATGCAGACCATGTATGCAAACATTCTTGGGCTGGTTGCTTCGCAGCTCCTGTTGGTGGATTTCCTTAATTAAGCTTTGCTTTCCCAATACAATTTCATACTGATTGTTTTCATTTCAAGTTGTGCGGTTGCATGGTTTATTTATTTATTTATTTATTTTAATAGTAGGAATTCAAAATCTACTCTAAAAAGTAACTGTTCTTCAATTTTGTTAAAAAAGAACACGCTCTGACATTGACCATATGTTTAACTTAATATCTAAAAAGATAACGTAATTTTACTTTTTGCTTCACTAGTGAATGCCAGACAAATATGATGAACACACTGCCGCAGTGAAATACAGTTTTACTGCCCGATTGTGGTGAACCTGGGTGTGTTTTTTCACAACCGGGGAGAAAGATAGCGGTGGCTCTCTCTTGTGGTTTATTAGAGACATTACATTAGTGTGTAAATGAGTTGGTTGTTTGGTGCCTCTGAGATTCAAAGCACACAAATACTGTACAAAGCAATAAAAAAACCTAAAAGTAATAGAGAAAAAATATATTTCTTTATGTTTACATCACATCTTCCAGAGACATTAAAATACATTTCACAACTTTTATAAGCATAATATACAATCAAATAATACAATTTTCATTGTTGCCATCATGTATTACAATAAGCCTGGAATGTGGGAGTGCTCTGAATAATGGGAAACATTAGGAGTGTGTGAAAATCACTTCATTCGTTTATCTTTCTCAACGAGAGCTACAGTTTTACTTCAAAAGTCTCTGTGTTGTCAGCATTAGATCCACTAACATCTTTATGTACGTGATCTCTATCTGTGACTTCGTCCAGGGTGTTTTGATCCTTCTGATCATCACGCTCTGTCTTTGGAGTGCATTTATGATCTGCAACGTCATCTGGAGTATGAGCTGTATGACTGGACAAACTGTGGCCATTCCCAAAGTCTTTTTCAACTGGGTGACTGCGGTCTGTTTGTAAAGTGTCTGAGGAGCTGCAGGAGTCCGAGATCTCCTCTTTTGCTGTATCAAAGGACTCTGTTAAAATACTGTCACTGTGAGACCGACTTCCAATCGTGTCCGTCTCAGATACACAGGCTTCACAATGACCATCTGATCTTTTATCTACATTATTAGTATTAGAGCATGCATCTTCTGTGCTTTGTTGCGCTTCACAGGTGCTTGGAAATGAGGTGTCCTTAAATCCATTCACAGCTGGGGAGGGGATGTTGGTACATTCCACTTCAGGATCAGAGATATCGCTCTCTGCAACAAACATGTTTTCCTCTCCAGCCAGAACTCTCTTCAGACTCTGGGCTCTGGCCCTGTAAACTTGGCACAGCTGTGCATTGGGCATGTGGTTCCCATGGATCTCGGCCAGCTTCATGTACACCACATAGAGAGCCTCGGGGTTTGCTCGGTCCTCCATGGCTGCTGCCAGAGCCAGATGGAAGTAACCCACTGCATCAAAAGTATCCTAGTGAGGACGAACAAAGCAGAGGTCAGAGCAGAGCTCATGGGAATTAAACTCTAAATAGATTTTTGATCTTCTCTCCTTGACATCAGATAAAAGAAATTTGAACACTGCTGTAAGAAGATTTCTAGCAAGAAGAAATTTAATACATGGCAGCCATGGTACTAAAATTGTGACAGACTTTCAGGCCTGGGTGAATGTAAGCGGGGCACAAAATCTAAATAAAATTAATAAAGCATGTGTCTACCTTCAGGTTATGCAGGGTTAGATTGGCCAGTCTACAGTAGACCTTGGTGTAGTAGCGTGCTTCCCTGGGGTGCTGCAGAACAGGCGGACAGAGGGAAAGCGACTTGAGGTAGTAGTTTTCTGCCATCTCATACTGTTGCAGGCTGTAGTAGATACTAGCCAACCGGTGGTAGGCTGTCCTCTCATTTACCTGGACTCCTGTGGGGAAAAAACAAGCGTTTACCTCTGTGTTTACTGTAACAACAGTCAGATAAGAGGCACTGTCCCGTTACCTGTCTTTCCAGCAATCTGAACAGCCAGAGTTGCATACTGCAGAGCCTCTTCCTTTTCTCCGTGGTTCATTAAAAGCTCTGTCAATTTGCTCAAGAATCTGAACTCTGAATGGATGTCCTTGATGCTCCTTGCAAACGGCAGACTGCCATCCTGGAAGAGCACAGCGTACAACACAAAATGAGTGGTGCAAAAGTGAGAACAAAAATTTATACGACCTTTTGTTGCTCCTCAAAAGGGAAATTCTGATATAGCATAAGAGTATAAACAAAAAAATAATGGTTAATCACAGGTACCCTGTAGAAAGGAAGTGAAGCCATCTGGTTCCTGTGACCTTTGAAGTACACGTCACCTGCCTCCTCGTAGATGCTCATGGCAAAGTGAGGATCATTCATCCTCAGGGCCGTCTTCACTGCTGCCTGTCAGTTCAAATACAGCCTCAATTAAGATCAGGAAGATGTGAAAAAACAAAACGATGTGACTTCTTAAAAATGAAGTATTTCGGGAACTGTTCAGCAGTGCAAAGAGGAAAAGCAAAGGCTTCAGCTGTCATCCTCACCTGCAGATACATGTCAGCCAGCTCGTCTTCCTGGATCAGGTAATAGATGCGTCCCACCTGTAGCCAGGTCTCTGACTCTTCTTCCCTTTTGCCCAGGTCAATAGAAATCCTCAGACTCTGCTTAGTGTAATCCAAGGATTTACGAGATGATCTGCAATTGAGAATTTGCTTTTTTTGTTTATTTCTTAAAAAAAAGAAGTGTCTGGAGACGGAAGAACATCAACTCACTTCTCAGTGTTGAGAGAGAGATAGAGGCTACTGAGGATTTCTAGATATTCTCCCTCCAGCCTCTTGTCCTTCAGCTCTCTGGACACTAACACACAGTGCTCATGGTAAACGATACTCTGTCCATACAGCATCATGTCTGCATAGTGCCGACTCAGCGCCTTGGCCACCACCATCTGACCTACAGCAGAAAAACACAGACATTTATTGACAGCTTCTGACAATATATGCCCAGATGCAGGGGTGTTGAATGTTAGCCAAAGACTATTGACTATACAGCCAATAAAATTACCGGTAGTCATCGTTAAAATATTGGTACTTACTGTGTAAGTTGCGAGCATGTAGCGCAATTAGCAGCCCCATTTCATAACAGGCCCTGATCTCATGTCTCCTTCCCCTCAATTTGTAGCTACGTCCGAGCCAGAGGTAGGTCTGAACATGTTCCTCATCTGTGGGACTTTCCCACAGCTCCAGGAAAAGCTGCAAGGCCCTGGTAAAGGAATCATCAGAACAACATAAACACCTGCGAGTGGCATGATCTTCCGTGAGGGAAACTTTCAACAGTCAGTCTCTGACCTGACCAGGAAACGTTCTGCAACCCAGGGTGCTCCCACATCCAGCGCCAAGCAGCCCAGGTTGGCCAGTGCCAGTGCCTGGTTCCTTTGGTTCCCACTTTCACTGGAGATCACCAGGGCAGACTGGAGATGCCTGCCTGCCTCTGAAACGCGACCCTGGCGTCTCAGACACAGTGCGAAGAGGTTGTGGATCACTCCTCGCTGAGTGGGACTGTCTGTACCCTAAAGAGAGAGAGAGGTTCATGCAATACTTATCCATACATGATCTATCAAAGAGCATTGTGGATATAATAATATGAACACGTTCATGAACGTCTTTAGCACTGACAATGGTATTTCAAAGATGTCCTAGTTTTGTCCAATCCTGTCATAGCTTTTTAATCATTATGGCCCCTTGAGAAGACAAAGCTGATGGAGCAGATGGAGCTTCTGCAGACTTGTTCATCCAAGTGAGTAACCCTGTTACCTGAAGTGAGGTGAGCAGTGGTTGCAGGATAGTCTGGGCCCTCTCAGCCCGACCTGTCAACACCAGCAGCCATCCGAGCAGCACGCAGGCCTCAAAGCTGTCCTCTTCGCTGATGTGACCCCCAGTCTCCACAGCCTGTTGGGCACAGCACACAGCTTTATCTAGCGCTCCATACTGCTGGTAGAGCGAGGCTAGGCCCTGGCACAGGTCACGCTGGGTCCTCAGGTCCTCCCCACGTTCAGCTATAGCCAAAGCCTGCTGAAGGTAAACCACAATCTGAGCGGGGAGCAGGGAGGTTCCTTCCCTCCAGCACGGGTTCAGGCGAACAGAGTTCCTGATGAATAACTCAATCCGTTTAAAAGCATCATGAAGGGAGTGATCGTGTCTTGAGTCCAGGCTCAGAGAGGCCAGGGCCAAGTATGGCATGTATTTACGATGATAGAGCCAGCTCAAAAGCCAGTTGAGGTCCACAGGGGCGATGGGACAGCCCTCAGCAGTATTACTGAGAGTCGATGAGAGGAACTGGAGCCGTTCAACAAAGGGCAGGGCATCATCGATCTTGCTGAGGTGTAAGAAGAGGCTGGAGATAAGATAGCAGACCCGAGCCTCCAGGTATTTGTCCGCCATCACCACCGATCTCCTCAGGAGCAGCCTCAGCAGTTCAAATTCATCGGTGGAGGTGAAACTGTGGCAGGGTAGACAGAGGAGCAGGGCGCTTGCTTTCTCGAGAGTCTGGGGCAGCTTGTCTGTCATACGCTGCTTCAGGTAGATAGCGGTGAGATTTGTGAAGAGAGCGATGAGGAGCGGCGTGTCAGAGAAACTGTCCACGCAAACGTTGAGGGCCTCCTCGTAGTAGACACGAGCCTGAGGAGAGGAGCAAAAAACTGTAGGATCTAACAGTGAAAGCTAAGAGAAAACCAGCAGAATTTGAAACTAAAATGTATATTTCCCAGTGGCTTTAATTCTGTGGACGCACTGTCGCGCCAAATTCAGGTATTGTAAAGTGAAGCCCAAACCTGGGAGAACTTTAACTTCTTGGCACAGAGTCTTCCCAGGAGGAAGCATGCCCGGCGATGTGCCCAGTGCATACCCATCCGCTTGGCACTCTCTCTGACGTTTTCTAGCTGCCCTGATAACTCATCCTCTGTTTTCCCACAGAAGGTCACCCACAGGAAGGAATACTGCAGATCGTATAGGGGCAGGAAGTTCTCCTGGAAAAAAAAACCAAAAAATCTCTTAACACTTACTTTTTACACACACCAGAGGCCCTGGTTATAACCGGAGTCCGAATAGGTCAAATAGTTGGAGTACTGACTCCGTTTTCTATTAAAACGGCAGGAAAATCACATTGCTGGAATTGTCCTGGACATCCATCAAAGCCAAAATGTTGACCGAAACAAGAATGATGGCGCTTCTAGGAGAGCTGTGGTGAATATACACCCAGGGAACCTGATTTCCTATTGTCTCATAGTCACTACTCTGTCATCTGATGATAAAAAATGTGTGGCAGAAAGTTGATTTTTTTCCCATATCCGACAGTTGTTTGATTGATCTTTGAAGAACAGGAAGCAGAAAAAAAAAGCCTGCTAAGTCTGCTTCAGTGATCCTTCTAAAGAAATAAATTACTGACCTGAAAGTGGCTGCAGTTCAGCAGGGTGAGCGTAGGGTCACTGTGTTCAGCGTTCTCCCCCTCCCAGCTGTTCTCCTCCAAGAAAAGCAGAGGGTCTTCCTGGAACTCGTCCAGTTCTCTGAATGTGTCGTCCAGGCTGAAAGACAGGCGCTCCCCTTCCTGCGGCACGGCATTATGGGAGTGACGGTGTGGCAGATGAGAATGGGACTGAGACAGAGAGGGGCGAGGAGAGGAGTGGTACGGGGGCGTCCCCCCACTTCTTTCTGACATGATGCTCTGACGGGTGCTCGAAGGCACATTTTGATCTGACAGGAAAGCAAAGCCAGTGAGGCTAACAGATCTACAGGCTTATCTAATGCAAAAATTGAATTTATGAGTAATTCCTTTTCCAACACAAACTCTTTACCATGTTTGGGCCGGTTTCTGATGTACATGAAGTCAGTCTCATCAAGCCTGTCTGGAAATGCACAAGTTAAATCAATTAAAGCATTCATTCCATTTGGGGACTAAGATGGTTGCATTTTCCACCTTAAATATTTTCTGTCACAATATGGCTCCTTATGACTGCTTGTCTCTTACCCAGCCTGTACACTGAGCTGATGTTGGTAGAGAAGAGCCTGTCCAGCAGGCTGCTGTCACTTGGCTCTGAGCTACATGGATTAACTTGAGCCAGTCCGACTCTCTCTTGCTCGGTCAGAAAGACCAATTGTCCATCTCTGTGTGAAAGAAACAAAGACAGTATTTTCTGTTTTGCTGGCCTTGCACAAACTAGCCATCCGACCGCAGACGGACTAAAAGGAATGTCATACCAACACCAACATGTTTTTAGAAAGATGGAACTTACAGGGGTGAGGCATCCAAAGGCCTGATGTGGGCCTTGTGTACAAATCCAGTGCGACCCGTTGAACTATGGGTTCCTATAAACACACCTAGGCCTCGAAGCAGGAGACCCTGGATCTCCACAGCATCACCACGGCTCAGCTGAAGCTCATCTAGGCCCGCGGGGCTGTAGTCAACCACTGCTTCACATGAACCTGTCACTGAGAAGTGTGGGAAGAAAAGAGCACTGACTCACTGAAACAGGCTGGACAATCTAAAGGAAGTCCAGCTGACTTCGACTGTAATCACGTTTACGGGTTATTTGCAGAACTCTGTATTTACCTCGTGAGAAATAGCATGACTGCCACTAGGGGGCGGTATTGTAACGAGCAACTCATTTGGCATATACAGTACATACCAATTGCATGTCCAAATGCTTCCTTTTCTGCTGGTAAGCATCCAGTATTGCATGGATACTTCCTTAGGAACCACCTGTCCAAATAGAATATATAGTTTAGTGACACATATATCATTTTATAAAAGATACATTCAAATGTACAGTGAACCCTCGCTATAACGTGGTTCACTTTTCGCGGCTTCGCTGTTTCGCGGATTTTTTTAGTGTAGTTTTTTTTCATGCATTTTTTAAAAAAGTGCATTGTGTTCTGCATCCTGATTGGCCAAGGGACTTGACCAACGTGAACAGTCTCCGCGCCTCGTCTCTGTACAGCTTGCCAAATTTACGTTTGCAAATTTTCTCCATGACAAAATGTTTTGTATTTTACGGGGTGAGCCGGGTTTACACCGGGTGCGGTGCGTCGCGGTCCGGACTGATTTCTGCCGTCTGGCAATTTATCGGCTGCGTCCGCGCTGTGTGCGTTTATAAAGATCGCGAGGAGGGATTATGAGGCCGGAACATTAACATGTATTTGAATAGCAAACAGGTTTCTGTTCCGCGGATTTCGTTTATCGCGGAGGATTTTCGGAACGCAACCCCCGCGATAAATGAGGGTTCACTGTATTTTAACAGTCAGTCATGGAGCTGCTCAAATTGTAAGGCAGTTTTGGTTGGAAGTTTGACTCACTGATAGAATGGGTAAGGCAATGGCTGCATGGCGTTGACTGGAACCAGACCGTGGTTTCCCGAAGCGAGCATGGTCCCCTCCCATGTCTCCCCTGGTCCGGTGTCTCTTACCATCAGTAAGTCATTCTTTTTAAAAAACAACTGCTCTTCATCTTCCTCATCCTGCTCATTTCTTGTGAACAGTGCCTTGGCAAAGAAGGATCCTGGGAAGGGGACAGTTCATGTGCATTTAATCCAACTTCTGATAGTCAGCATTTTACCTCCATCACAGCTACCACACTTAAATTAAAGATCAGCAAGCGTGCACTACTTCAGAAATATGCAAAAGCACACGCGCGTATGCATGAACACACACACACGCACACACACACACACACACACA